>JARJDW010001859.1:0-45507 GCA_030264715.1 Adinopsis sp. GC000173
AATTATATTATTTCAAAAAGAGTTTATTTTGAAGGCGACATCATGCATTTGAATAAATTATAAATATCATGTGTTTAATCGGACAATTCCCGATACTTATTTGACAGAGTGTATATATATATATATATTACAAAAAAATGTTTCGTTCTATTAATATATTTTGAAATGTAACTCAAACTTACGTATTCATTACTAATAATATTTATTATTTCTGTAAATTTAATTTAGTAAATTTCAAGAACTCTATTGGCTAAAATTTCTTGCTAGAAATATTATTTGAGTCATTTTTTTTATCATAAACTCATTAGATTTCATTCACATTAAAGACAGTTAAATGTAGCGAAAATATAGCCTTAATTACTGATTTTTCCGTAATAAAATAATAATTCGGTGATAAGTAAAAAGAAATTTTATAGAGAAAAGAAGGAAAATGGAAGAAAGAGGTATTCAATGCAGATTTGATAAAATATACTTCGCAATAGCTTGTCATGATGATATTTACAAAAAATGAAAGATTCAATTCTGACTTCTCGCTTATTACTGATAATACCAGAGGGTGAAAATGTGTAGTAAAGATATTTTCGAAGATATGAATAAAAATTGAAAAGAAATAACAAAATATAATTTTTTTTTCTTGCTTTGCGTTTCAATCTTGAGAGATTTGATATAATGCAATCACTGTACGGATAGATTGTAACAAGGAGATTGAATAATGTTGGATAAGATAAAATATGGTTATACCTATCATATATTAGCACCATGTCTACTTTTTCTTTACTTATTGGATATTTCAATATCATAACAATTTTTTTTTTGCTAACCCACTCAAATAATGTTGGTCTGTGTAAGACTTTCGGCAATTTGTTAGAGGGAAAATAAAATGTGCCTTTTACGCAACATTATAATATAGATTCAAATTTTTTTACTCAAAAAATCTACAGGCCATTTATTTTATTCTACATCTTTTTTATGTAAAATTACTTTACTTTTTCTCAATAAAAAGCTAAAACTATTTTAAAAAATGTTACAGCTACTATAAATTATTTCAATATTTCTATTGGTTATTTAAATTTATCATATTTCTATATATATGATAAAATATTGTGTAACGTAATCCTATATATACGTTACTATTTTTAAATTACCGAGAAGAAAATGCAAGAATATGTTTATATATCTTGATAACAGTGTTTTCTAAAGTGATAGATCTGTAAGGTATTACATTCAATTCTATCTTCTCTTGCGAGATCAGTAAAGTCAATATGTCCATCTGCACTTTTACCTTGCAGGCGTACTTGGTTTGTTTTCTTATAAGAATTCGATTCTGTCACAAACATAGAAAATTCTTATTTGAAATTCTTCTTTTTGGTAAAAGACAGCTATTAATTAATTGCTTTGTCAAGCTTTAATAAGCTATAATTATTAACATATAAATTAGTAAATTAAGCATTCTATTGTTATTTATCTATACGCCCAACTGTTTAAATATCTATCCGATTTGCTCTGACTGTTTGAGTACACCTGAATATAGAAAGACCATCAATTGTCAAACTAAATTGGAGCTTGAAATTGTACGGATTGGACCGATTGTAATGGTCGAGTAGATAACAATGCTAACTTGAAAATAAAGAACCAAAAATTGAACAAAATAACTAAGAAAACTGGCTTTATACTTTATTAACAACACACTTGATAAAAAAGAATTTTGTACACTTTAATGGAAACAACTCGATCGTAAAAATAATAATATCTATTCTTTTTCTACCTTGTTTCTTGTGTCTATTCAACTACTAAAAACTATTTTGTTTAAAATATCCACCTTACATTTTACTTTATATTGATAATTTGAGTTTTTTCTTTATAAACCAGAAATATAGAAACACTTTAATACAATGTTGTAGGGAATTCCTTATCTTTCCTCATATCATATATTAAAATGATAAATTTTATATTTTTTATTCGATTTCATTTTATTGCATGAAAACTCTTTGAAGATGCAAAGTTTTATGAAAATTTTTATGATAAAACTTCTTAGAATAAATTGATTGAAAATAATATAATATGATATAATTTAACGTCAACTTTAATATTAGAAAAAATCTAACAGCATACTTAATAAAATATTGTTAAACAGTGAAATTTTACGTTTCGCCAAACTGTCATATAGGTGTTATATAAAAAGGTGGTTAATCGCATTTTATTAATTAATACTAAATTATGTTTTAAATATATGGTGACATAATTTTAATCCAACTACGCATTTTTCACTTGCACGTAACGTGAATAGTTTTTAATTCTATTTAATTATTCATCGGATCTATAATGAAATACAAATGCGTATTTATGGAATTTAATTAATAACCATAAATAGCATTTATAAATAATTTATAACATAAATTGCTGGTTGTTCATTTTATTTTTGTTATGTTGTTATACTTCTTAAAGCGGCTTAGCTATTAATAAACAATAACATTGAATGTAATCTTATGGGGATGTATAATCTTTTAGTCTTTATTTTGCTAAACTCTGTTTTACGTATATTTATTACATCCTAATGTAAATACTTAATATTTGGCAAATTGATTAATTTTTGCTGCATCAATTTTTTACGGACTTTGTAAATTAATTATACAATTTTAATAATGAGCGAAGTTTTTGAATAAAATAGAAAGATATTGCTATTGACCTTTTCACTTCTCAGCCTCTCTCGAAAACTTTATTCAACAAAAAAGCTTAATTTTCTTTATTGCTCAATCTTGACACTTTAATTCGTCAACCATTATTGATTAACTCTCCCCCAATCGTATTAATACAACACACTTGCGTATTAATTATATAATAAATTATTTAGTGAAAATTTCTCCATAGAAATTATTGAGGAAATTGTAAATTATAATAAAATGTCATTTTCACTCATTCTTATTAAATGTATGTAATGAAAAAATATCCGTTTTGCTCATACCTATCATAACATATGGAAGTAGTATAGTAAAGACTAAGTATTTATTATAGGAATAAATGAGTGTGCGATAATATAGTTTATCTTTTAAAGAAACTAGATCCTAGAAAGTCTTTCGAAGAAAGTTTTAAAGCTTTTTGATTGCACATTAAACACCACCGACAGCTCCCAATAAATCGATTCAATATTTTTTTGCTATGCTTAAGTTGAACGGCGCCTCGATGATTGTGAACTTTGCTACTTTTCTTAAGTGAAACCATTTATCCGAGTGTAGAAGTGATAATAGGCAAAGATTATTAGTGTGGTTGAGACAGTAAAGGGTCAAACCCAAACTTCATTTATCTCAAATTCGGCTCAATAGTATAGTCTAATTAAAAGTGGCCGCTGGTTTTATATACGTATTATAATCTATTTCCACCGCCAAAAAAGAACCACTCGTTTTCAATTTAAACAATTAAAGCAATAAATCAAAGTTGGAAATATTGCAAGAACAAGTTTCATAATTGATTAATAAATCATTATATTTAGAGGTGATAACTTAAAACCACTGTTTTTAACCAACCGCAAATTGTTTTTGTACCATTGCTTAAACAATTTTGATTTAAAATTTATTAGTTTTTGTTGCTTTTCAAGTTGGTCGATTTTAAGTCAAACTGACAGCGCTAATATATGATATGTAACCATATTTCATCTCATCCAAACATTATTTAATCTCCCTTGTTACAACTCTATCCAGAGCCCATACATTGATTGCTTTATTTGCAAATCTTTCAAATAGAAACAAACTGAAACAAAAAACAAAATTGTAATTAATTAAGTTTATGTTACGCTATTGCTTCCTATATAAATCATCAAAATTTTAATTAATTACTTTTCATAATATTAAAATATAATAAGTCTAAGTGCTTGTGACAAGATGAAATTTTGCATGTTTTATTAATTAATGAAAAATCGTTTTACATTTTTAATACATACATTTTTCCGCCATTTCTATATATTCTATTATATTGTAACTTATCAATAAATTCAATAGATACATTTTATATATTACATAATATGTACAATATCATATCCACGGTTGGCACATTGTTCTGTTCTAAAGTCGACGTTTTTAATTAGGAAATCAGAACTAACTTGGATTTAAAAAAACAGAAGAGTGTGCGAACCGTGGAGGAATACCCATTGTGTATGCTTTTTTTAAATAATTTACTATATCAGAAACATAGATTAACAAATCGGAACCAACTTGGATAGTAAAAAGTAAAACATACACACAAAGCTGTGTCCAAACCAAGTAGGACAGAATCTAGATGAAATTAACACAATTACCATAAGAAAAATATTTAAAGAGTTTCGATATTAGAACATAGATTAATTTTTTTAGTCAATTTATATGGAATACTTTTGTTTGTGATAACAACGAAAGAATAAAATACTAATTTTTTCAGAGTGATCCGATAACATGTACATATTGTGAAAACTGTGTTAGAAAGTGATATTATTTTAACTAGGAGATTAGTTTTCAAATATTCTACTAAAAATATGTTATTGGAGACAAACAAAATGGGTTTATCGAAACTGCATGTTTGATAAAATACAATTAACTAAACTTGTCTGCACCTTACTCAGCATGCTCGTAAAATTTATACGGAGATAGTGCAATATGTTAATCAATCAAAGTAATTGTCTAATTATATAATACTACTAATATGGTCGCATACAAATAACTTACTAATATCTCAATTAATATCTATTTAACAACATATTACGTGTATCTAGTTATTTAATATAATCTCAAACGGACAATACATTGTGCTTGTGGTTGTAATGCTAATTATATAATTTGAACAAAATAAAATTGTAATTCCAACTAATCAGCAACCATTACGAAACTAGTTATGTTCGAGTTTTGAACTATCCTCGAACACTATTTAATCTACTTTTTCCACATTCCACATTACAATGATTATCAATTTTCTGCAAAATGGTTATATTACATGAAGATTGGCATGGCAATAGTAAGTTACTTCAAAACCTCACCTCCATTTCTGAATAATGAAATATTACTGCAGAAATGAGCTGACATAATTGCGGTTAATTAATTTAGTGGTAAATTACGCATGTGCGAGTGAATTATTACTTAGTTTTTCTATTAAATAAATAAGACTGGTGAATAAATTATGCAAACCAATTATCACAATGTCATTAGTGTGGATTCTTTATCGGAATAACATTTTTTGCCAACAGGCAAGAATAATTTGATATTCAAATTAAACAAAAGTAAATTTTCAAAATGTTCACATAGATTATTATATTTGGAATGTTTTTGCAGGGTAACTCTATTGATAAAGCCGCCATTGTCACTTTTCAACCATATTTCTGATTTAAACTGAGAAATATTTTATAATATTGACTATAAAATAGAGGGAAGATATTATTTAATATCTATGCTGTAAATTGCGTGTGCGTTATATCAGAGAACCCTAAAATAGTGTATTGTTAAATAATCTGTGGAATCTATCCTCAGAGGGTGCTATTCCCTACATACTCGCACACACACATACACACATATACCCATACACAGACAATGTACTTTCAACTCCCAAAACGTTCGATACCTCAAATTATATCGCTTTAACTTAATTATAATAGTGACACAATAACAATATCCAATATATCTAATGATCTATATGGGGTCTTACATGCACTACCAGTACTTAATAATAATTATTATTCAATCTAGTATTACATCCAATTTAATGGCATTTTAATTACATGAAAATTATCAATATTACAAACTTTCAAAACAAATTTCGATTTTGTCAATTCATTCTATTGCTAACCATTTTTGCTTCTAATGTGTTTTGGTCATAATATTGAAATATCAAAAACAAGTATGTATAACAATTAAAGCTAAAAGTTGAATTCAAATTGTTGATACACAAAAAATTATAATAAATAAAATGAAAATTACTAAAATGTCAATGCATTTCTACCAGAGGTCATCATTAGAACTGAAGATTCTTATGATTACATTTTACATACATAAAGGTAAACAGCAACACCAAAGTGTTTTAGTTTTCAATTATTTATAGCCAGTAAACACCTATAGAAAGAATTGATTTGAGAAGTAACTAACCAAATTTAAATGAAATAATTAACCGACATATGGTATATCACTCATTTTTAACAATAATTATTATTTGATTCGCCCTTTTTGTTATTTAATGGCATTTTAATTGCACGAAAATTATCTATCAAAAATTGTTTTAAAAAGAAAACTAAGCGTTGTTGCTTCTTTAGTTTCTACCATTAAAAACAGTTTTAATGAAGTTGTTAACGACTCTTCAAAACCAAAACTTTTATTCTAACTATGAGAAGGATGATGATAATGATGATGATTCAGACATAAATTCTTAAATAATTTCTTTTTCTTACTTCTTCTTGTTTATAATAATATTTGTTTTGTTTCAGGTAAGACGAGCGCTGCGCTGATAACAGATTAAAAATGCATGAATAAGTCGGTAAGAGATTTTCAGCAGAGCTTCGCTGAAAATTAAAACAAAACAAATTTTTCTACATCTATATATAAATTTTTTAATTTAAATCAAGTGACACCTTTATTATAATATAGAATAGCGCATTCAGTGGACACGAAAAGGGTGTTAAAATATTTATAATTTATGAACGAATTCATTGCTCCCAAGTTGAATGAAACTTTTTTTTATTATTATGTATATTATTGCTAACAAAACCAACAGTTTTTATCGGTTTTATTAAAAACACGCAAAAATAGTGAACAAAGCAAATATTTAATTACTAAAATAAAATTTTCAAATTTATTTCACATGTTTTATATTTTATGATCAAACGACAATATTATCTATTGTGTTGTATATTTGAATTTCAACTTAACGCAATTACAAATTGAAGTGAAAAAAACAATACACCACAATATATACATCATTATTATGTTTAAATTTTGCAAATATATTAATCTTAATTAAGGGATAATTGTAATGAGTTTCATTTTAATATTGTGACAAAATGAAATGAATTTAATTATTTTGGTAAATAAGATGAATTTATTTAGCAAGATTTAGATTTGTGTAATTGTGTGTAATTAAAAGTCCTTTAATACAAATAATTATATCTCAACTAGTTTAAATTTATGTTTCATTTTGTTTTGTTTCCAAACGTAAATTTTCGTTTCGGTTTTGTAACAAACAGGGCAATATTAAGATAAAATTGAACTTTAAACTACTTCAGCTTAAAAGTAGATTATCTAGAGATGATTTTAAATTAGGAATGTGGCAAGCAATAGAGAAATGTAGACAGTTAATAAATGGTAACAGTATTTACCCATCAGCATACGGTACCAGCTGAGGCGCAGAAACAACTCCTGCGGTCTATCGTTTGGAAGCTTTTCCAGGATATCCCACATTACTCTAGACTTTACGATTAATTTAAGCGGTCACGTTGACGTTGACAAATTTTTATGCGTTCTTTAATTATTCAAACTCTAATATGATTGATGCGTTTACATAAAATTTTCTATTTCCACATTAAAATTTAACTAAACCATTTTGAATTATTCTTTGCGTTATCAAAAATCACCGTGTCGACATGAATATACAATTACCCAACCAAATTCTTTAATTGTACGTGTAACAACAAAAGCATGTTTGCTTATGTAAGCATACACACACGTTTATACACACACCGCATACACCAATTTAAATGTTATTGTATATTCATCAATTTTTCGTTAATTAATTTGCCACTTACTTAACACTTAATTATGAAAGTGTTTTATAATTAAACGTTCTTACTGAAGTAGGTTTAACTATAAGAAGTGATTATTCATTAATTTTTTTTAGTATTCCGCAGTAAAACTTTATCGAAAACTTTAAAACTAGTAGGTTATTAATTTTGAAGCTCAATGTTATACTTTCAAGGAAAACTTTCGCGAACCAATAGGACGCGTTCTCGCTGTTTTATAATACAATTAAAAATTGGACTTTTTTAATGCAAAATATTGCGACATTTTTTATTTTAATGTTGTAATTACAAGAAGTAAATATTTGTACATTCTTGGCACAGTTACAAAATGGTGTAACTGTAAATAACATATAACAACTTTGCGTTTTTCAAATAAAATATTTAAGCAAGCGATAAATAAGATATGAAAAAGTTTTAAAAAGTAAAATATATTTATTGTTAGCCGTAGAAAAACTAACCTAACATATTCAGAAATCATAAATGTTGTAGACTTGTAGCATATATTCTGAATTTATGATTATCAAAATACAAACTATACAATGAAATCTTTTTCTATGGCTGTATATAAAATAGACAAAATATTAACCAAATGTTATATTTTTTATATTCAGTATTTTAAATTTATTTCTAAGCAAAATCACGCGCAGTTTTATTCGTACAATAAACCGCAAAGCACTTTTATACATACAATTTATATTATTTAATGAATAAGATGATTAAACTAGTACCTAGAACTGAATTGCAAGAAAATCTGTTTTTCAATAATAATATTACTAATATGCATATGTATTTGTATTATATTACACCAAACATAAATTTATTGTATTTTATTAGAATATGCAGTGTTAGTCTATTGAAAATATCAATTAATAGGCCAAAAATACGTTTAGTTTTCAAATAGACGTCTTTTTTTCATGTAAGATGATATTAACCAAATGTTATATCTTTTATTCAGTATTTCAAATTTATTTCTAAGCAAAATAAGCCACAAAGCACTTTTATACATAGTTTTTTTTATATATATTTACAATTTTTATTGTTTAATGAATAAGATGTTAAAACTAGTACCTAAAATTGAATTGCAAGAAAATCTGCTGTTCAATAATACTATTCATCATATATGTATACCATACATATGCATTTGTATTATATTAAATAAAACATAAATATATTGTATTATATTAAATAAAACATAAATATATTGTATTATATTAGAATATACAACTTTTGTCTATCGAAAATATCAATTTATAGAGCAAAAATACGTTTAATTTTCAAATAGACGCTTTTTTCATGTAAGATGAGAATTTATTAACCAACTGTTATATTTTTTATTTCGTGTTTTAAATTTAATTCTAAGCAAAATTACGCGCAGTTTTATTCGTACAATAAACCGCAAAGCACTTTTATACATACTTTCTTTTATATATTTACAATTTATATTATTTAATGAATAAGATGATTAAACTAGTACCCAAAATTGAATTGCAAGAAAATCTGTTGTTCAATAATAATAATAGTCAAATATGTATACATATGCAATTAAATTATATTACACAAAACATAATTTTATTGAAGTGTATTAAAATAGGCAACTCTTATCTATTGATAACATTAATTTATAGACCAAAAATATGCTTAGTTTTTAAATAGCCCCTTTTTTTCAGGTAAGATGATATTAACCAAATGTTATGTTTTTTATTCAGTATTTTAAATTTCTTTCCAAGCAAAATCACACGCAATTTTACTCGTACAATAAACCGCAAAGCACTTTTATATATATATTTACAATTTATATTATTTAATGAATAAGATAATTAAACTAGTACCTAGAATTGAATTCCAAGAAAATCTGTTGTTCAATAATACTATTCATAATATATGTATACATATGCAATTGTATTATATTACACAAAACATAAATTTATTGTATTGTATTAGAATAGGGAATTCTTGTCTATTGAAAATATCAATTCATGGACCAAAAATACGTTTAGTTTTCAAATAGATGCGTGTTTTTTTCATGTAAGATGAGAATTTATTGAAAATTTAAACTGTTTATTCTGTATTTTTCGGGACAGCTGTTTGTATATGTAAGTTGTAAGGGCTAAGGGAGAAATTGACCGGAATTGTGGCATATATCTAACATGTTATGGGTAGCCTGTGGGTTTGAACATATCCTGTATGCATTGCAGGATTTTAGAAATCAAGGATCAGGCCGAGTCCTTTACACGGTGCATGTTAATTTACATAATTTCCTAGAAGCTTACATAATCAAACAAATTATATTTTTTATCGCTTCATGTTTCTAAATCAAGCTCGGACATGGAAGGCCATTAGCACTTTTAAGTTTCAGTTCAATCAGCATCACTAACAACACACACCATTACCTCGACAGATTACTTTCACCCTTCACCTTCACTACAATTCCTTTGTAAAACATTTCTATTGCAATAATATTACTTGTTTTCATTGTGCACATAACAATTCTATTACTGAGTTTCCTTCTTGAAATTACTTTATGTTTTCGGCTCACAATAACTTCAACATATTAAATTCTAACTTTCATTTTTACAGAATTTGCGAAGAATCTTTACAAATACATTCAACTGCAAAATATGTGTTGAATCTAGGATCTTTATTTGTTCCAAAAAGTTGTAATTAAATAATTATATAAACCACATATAAGAGCATTGTATTTAGACGGCGATCTAAGTCTACTTACATTTCAATTAAGATATTGAAGCATTTACATGCAATAAACATATTAATAATAATAGTAATAATAATAATGAAATATACATTGTAAATGGCACTATGTTACATTATTTAAGTGTGCCTTAAGAGAGTTAACTTTGCAATTCCTATTTAAATATTTGTCAATATTAATAAAGTAAATCAAAATAGACGACTGATATAAAATGCGTATTTTTACAACTAAACTATTATATAACATATAATAAAAAAATTTAACTTGCCAGTAAAATATATAAGAATGTTAAAAACAACAAAAAAGTACATTATTGATTAAGTTTGGGATTTTTGTTGTATGAAAATATAACTTTTAATAATAATTTTCAAAACACGAAACAACTGCAATTTTTTATTCAAACTAATAGCTTGATATTTTCGAAGGATATAAAGTCAATAATTGGAATATTTTTTGACGCAAATCATTATTTCTCTCTTGTCAAGATTTCAAAATTGCACTTACTAAATGTATCTTTTCTATGCTTCCTTAAAATAAATGAGTACTATAACATTTAACTTTATTACTTGAATAATCTATCTATCATATGATCTATTTATATACTGTATATAAGCCTACAAATAATTAAATCTGCAATATTGTGTAAGGTTCTAATTGGTGATAGATTATATGATAGAAATGAACATATACGAGTTATATTATTGTTGTAATATGAACCCAAATCACTGACCTGTTCTTTATTAAACCATTCGTGGGCATTTAATGGAGCCTTAACCATTTTGAGGGTTTGTTAGTGATGGAAAAGTGATTCGTACTTATGGACAAATAAAAGAAAAATAAATACTAATACTAAATACATTTATCATTTAGCAAGTAGCTAAAATCGCATTATTTACTTTAAAACTCTCGGATTATATTTTAATTAAATATGAATTAATATTAATGAATAATGTTTAGCCGCAGACCAATGTTTTATTAATATTTCCACTGTATTAATGTTTAAACCATTTCGATTTCGATTTGGAAAATATTACGTAAATAATTAATAATATTAATTAAGTGAATCATTTAAAGACTACATGGATTATTATGAAATTGCTAGAGAAACCCCCACAGTAAACATTTTAAAATTTAAATATTTAAATATTTTATTACTTCATTACGGAGCTGTATATGATATTTTAAATCAATTAAGGCTTTACCAACCAATGAGAAATGTTAATTAGAAATTATCCGACGCTCATAAAGAGATAAGTAATATAAAATGCAATTATAATATCTGAATCTATTGATAAGTATAAAATGCTATATAAAATCTCAATATTTTATATCATTTTGTACTTCATTTGACACAACAATGAACTTTCAACAACTCAATAACGTAGAGCAACATCTTCATATATTCTGACATTTACTTCGGATTTTCTTATCATTTATTTTATCATTTCAAATATATTCTCCATGTATGTGAGAAGAAAAGGGAGAAAAATATGTATTTTCTTGTAAGCTGCTAGCTACTCATAAACAGTCCTCTCAAAGGTATTATGGCGAAGCTTATTTTCTTTTTTTTAATTTTCTATAAACGATTTTTATTGTTTGAGATTTTATCTCTAACCACCCACGTATAAATAAGACTAATACATACTTTATTATAGAATATAATATACTATATAGACGTACGTAATGATTTTTGTCATTTTTTTAACAAACACAAGTAAAAACGCTATTATAGAAAACTAAGCCTTTGTAGAAATTAAAAACTTGTGCACAGAACTGTGATATAATGTCATTAGAAAACATAATCATATAAAAACCTATAGCCGCAAACGATTACCTTAAGAGTTAAAGAAAGCTACTTCTTAACATGTCGTATATTGTGTGAAATATGAATTTGCGTATATGGGTTGTTATGTGATTATGATTCCGAATATCCTTAAGAAGCAAATTGGTATTTTATATTATACAGAGAATATCATAAAACAAGGTTTTTTGTAATTGCGTTACCGATTTCCACTTAAGGTTTTCTATGTGCTTATGATTCAGAACACCATTATGAACCAAAATCATATAACAACTTATAGACGCAATAGATATTTGCCACAATATACTAAATGTTAAGAAGTAGCTCTCTTTAACTCTTAAGGTAATCATTTACGGCTCGAAGTTCCTATGACATTATTTTGTCTAATGACATTTTATCACTGTTTTATACATATGTTTTTATTTTTGACGCAATTTTATAATAATAACAAAAAAATATAGTATAATACAATACATACAAGGTAAATTCAAACATTTTGTATTTAAATTTAATTAAGCATTTTATCTGCATTAAAATAATATAAAATGCAATATTTTATGCAATATATCATCATCATAGATTTATTAGTATGTTTATTAAATTTAACCTAACATAAATAATATTTCCCCAGCGAACGAACTGTTTCTTACATAAACTTTAAAGTTTAATATTTTTATATAGTTTTCCTTTTTTGTTTAATATATTTCATATCAAATGCTGAAAAAGAAGTCTGGGGAAAGGAAGGAGGAAAAAAACATAGAGAACTTGTATATATAACGTAAGGTCGTCGTCTTACAACTGTAAGCTTCTCAAGCAATTTTCAAGCAGTAAAAAACAAAATCTTTTGCGGATTTTCAATATTATGTTATAGGAGAAAAAAATTTATTGCGTTAGTTTTTAACATATTTGAAAATATGTGGTTGTACATCTTATTTTCTATATGTGTGTCTTTATTTAAATAAATATTTAAGTATGGAAGGTTCTATAAAAGATATTAGAAAGTGCTGCTCTATCATCATTCCTGTTAAAAGTAACATTAGCTTTAGTGACATTCTGACACCTTCTTAATCCTTGTCTGTACATAACACTTTTAGTACATTTCATAATACATATCTTACGTTAACATTAAGGACTCTATGACACCTTAAACATATTTGTACTTGTCACTTATATCTAAAAATGTAATGTAATTTTTCTCCATTTGTTATCATATCACAGTTTTAGTTCTACTTTGCAAACATTTGTTCGCTGCTATTTTTATTCATTTCTTAACTACTTCTAAATGTATGCATAATTTATGGTGCATAGATTTTTGGATGCTTTTATGTTATTGTTATCCATACAAATGCATTCTGTATGCAATTTTAAAAGTAATTTATATAACTGTTGAATAACTCGAAGAAACACTTAGTAAATGCTGCTTGGAAATTTTTGCACCCAGCGGAAAACTTGATTCAATATAAAATAGACTATAAATCAAAATATTTAACTTACTATAATGAAAGTTAAACTAAATTAACTAGGAAAAAAATCTATGATTTAATTTGCAGATATATTTTAATTATTAATAAGCACAATATTTTTTTATAGAAATTAAACATGGAACATAATAAAAATGTTTATGTTACACTCGTAGTTCGTACTACAATATTATTTCAACTAAGATTTATATATAAATTAATAGCTCTTTTTAACATATGAAAGTTATTTAAAGTATACTATTATTACTCAAACTTTTGATTCACATTTATTAAATTCAATTTTCATGCCTATATTTAATATTTATTATTAGTATTATGAAAACATATTTTATAGAAATTAAACACGAAATGTATATATAAAAACTTCAAGTCTATTTTTGAATTAAGATTAATCTATAAACTAGTCAACATTTTCAGTTTTATATTTTTTTATATATTTATATTTATTTTTATTCTATATAAACTTTACATGTATGTATAACTAAAACTATATTTTATTTAAATTTATTCCAATATCAATGGTCGGTAAATATTAATACATACATACCTAAATTACATAATTGAAATTGTATATTTAACTAATCATGTTTGTGCTTTAGTAAAAACAGTGAAATATTTGCTTAATATAAAATACACATTTATAAAAAATGTGCATGTATTTATACTATAAAAAGTAGTGCCGTGTATTAAAAATATCGGAGATAAAATTTACATAAAATGTTACAAAAATTGTGTGGAAATTAAATATTATATACAGTTTGTGGCTGTTATTTTAATGCAAATGAAAATATTTTGTAAATATAAATATTAAAAAAACACATTGGTTAAATAAATAACTCAAACCTATTCCGCAATCTATTTTTGTACATAATTATTGCTGATAGTGCAACAATAATGGAATTCAAGTGGTGGAACTCTTTAGTTAATTAAAATTATTGAAACCAACCAGATTTTAATTTAATTGTTAACAAATTAGTTGCCATAACAACAAATATTATTCAACATTTATGTAATCTAATGTATTAATATTATAGATGTGTGTATGTAATAATTGAAACTTTTGTTATTTCATTTGCTATCTCGAACATTTAGTATACACATTTCTATTAGTCGATTATAAAGTTTTCGCATAATATACAAAATAGGAATGACTTTACATTTAACATATATTACTGTTTCCTTTGTAAAGTTACGCCTACATACATAGTTATTAATTATCAAATAGACCATCTAAGCATACAAGTTAATACACAACATAATACAATATACAAAAATGTTTTTTAGGATTTCAGGAGATTTCTTTAAATTATAGACATGAGTCATTCATTTTGTCAGTTTTAATTAATTTATTATAATGCTTGTAAATGCTAGGTAAATGATACAAATATATTTCATAATTTAGCAATAGTCAGAGAGTCAAATTTTGAATTGCCATTAGCAATTATTACATTAATCAATATATGTAATTATACGAACTTAGGCCACTTTTTATCATCTAGTTTATTAGTTTTCATCTCACGACTAGAAAGATTTTTGCATTATTTTAATATTTACATTTTTGTTCAAAAGTTAACATATTTATTAAGGATTTTAAACGTAATTTGTTCCTTATATTATTATGATGATTATTGTAATTAAAAACAAAAACATAAAATGTGAATATAGGACGTGTTCTTTAAAAGTAAACGGCTGGTGTAGGAATTAGCATTGCTACAACCCTAAATTATTTTCTATAATTCTAGGCCGAATTAAGGGATGCAGAAATTGAAAGATAAGACGAGAATCTAAAATTTATATCTCATGTTTAATATCTCCAATTAAATCCCTATTCCCTTTGGATGGTAATATAATTAATTGTAAAAATTCGCATTTTAACTTTTGAAAGTCTAATTTAAACCTTACTTTAACAGTCAGTTCATAGAGGAGAGGTATAAGGTATTATTTGAAGGAACAAAATGACAAGTTTTTCAAGTTTTAATTTTTGCGATTTTAATTTCCGGTTGGATATTATGAAACGGAGTAGCAACTTGTTTCAATTTAACGAAACTCTATTAAATAAATGAGAGTGTGAAGTTGATTTCAAAGACGAGGTAACCTTTTACAAAAAATATTGCTTTGTTTTGATGTTGTTGTTACTGTTGTTGTTGTTGTTGTTGTTTTGTTGTTGTTGTTGCTGCTGCTGCTGCTGTTATTGTAACTCATATAGTGAATTCACATTTGCGAGCAGACGTTAGGCATCAGCAAACCCTTTTCATAAACTCATACGCGACTTTTTACATGTTTTTATACATATGAAAAATAAAATAAATATGTGGTAAATTATTTTTCTATATAAACGCTATAATATATTTAATAATAACCAGAAGGAATGTGTTTATAATGCATAACTTTTCATAGCACAAATATTTGTATATGATTTAAAAATTTAAATGCGTAATAATTGTTTTAGAAACTTGCGGGATAACTTTCGTTCGTTCCATTTTTTATGTGTGTAATTTAAAAGGTTAAAAAAGTGTATTAAAATCATTGGGGTTTCGTAAGGAGCCCCGAAGGGCATTCTAAGAAGCCTGCAGCGTTCTCTCATTTACCCAGCGAGCAAATTACTTGTAAAAGTCCTTACTAGCAAAGAAATTAATCATTCTAACTGAAATAAGTTAACTTATACAAATATATACCTTACATAAATAAAAACAATTTAAAGTTGAAATTTTCATAAACTTGAAATGTTTTAATGATGAATCTTTCGTTTGTGATTTACGCGTTTTTTTAAGTTCAGTCCGTATTTAAATAGACTCTCATTGGCACTAATATTATTTCTATATGAAAATTGCGTTGGATTTTCCATTGGAATTAAAAACAATTGTCATTTAATGAAAAACAAAAAACCGAAATCATAACAGATTATAAATGAATATGCTATGTTGACAATATAAATTATAGTCAAAACTGTTGGTACGTGATTGCTGTAAATATGCAAATGCGTATTGCATAACCAATTTCGTTGTGCCCCTGATGTTGTAGGGCAATTATTCGAAAAAGGCTTTAAATTTCTCTCACATTTATCGTTCAGATAAAATTGATTGTATAACAGAACCAAACTATATATACATATATACATTTTTTTTCTGCTGCTGCCGCTTCTACTCTCTCGACTTTCTATTCAGGGGGAAGGGAGACGCAAAATTGGCTGCTTTTTCAATATAGCAAGCATTCACAATTAGTTTCCGGTTTTGAAGAAGAAAAGATCGAATTTCCTTGAAGCACCTTATACAACGTCTCTGCTTTTCATTGCATGCTTATAAGATTTATAATATATCATATTTCGTAATAGGAGTCAATGATCTATCTGTACACCATTTCTTTGTTTCTACTTTTAGTAGTTGGCAATAAATAATAAAACATATATGTTTTTTAAGTTATCTATAATGGTGAAGGTGCCGTGTGAATACTCTTAATTCTTGATTAGTTATTGGGAAAACTTGTTCAAATTGAAATAAATAAATAAATATTAAATGAGAAAATGATTTGTATACACTCATAAACTATTTAAATTATTTATAATAATTTATCTAAACTACATATAATAAATAATCACCACTAATATAAATTTGTGTGATAATATTAAGTATAAACTAAATTAAAGTAATAAAAACAGACAAATAGAATGTATATAACGTGTAAAGTCTAAAATAATAAAAGCTTTCTATTTACTAAGTATTAAAGACAGTGTCACGCCTCTTATAATATAATACAATCATCGTTCGATTTGTTATTGGATAAAATGCAAATTGAAACTATATAAAATAAAATTTAGAATTAAAGTGAATAAAATTTATAATATAATGCAAATAATTAAAACCTTTGTAAATTTAATCTTCAAATTAATAAATAAATTTTACAATTCCATCTAACTTTTATATTTCTTTATTTCTTTTAAACCACATATAAACAAACTGAACACATTTTTTTTTAAATTAAAATCATAAATAAAAATTTAACTATAAAAACAACAACAAAATTTTATTAAACTATTGTATTTACGATTAAAAACTATGTAAAATTGGATGATTATGCAGTTTTTAATTCAAAGCGGATTAATTTAATTGCAACAAGAGATGAGTGTAAATACATATTCGTCCTATCAGTAATTTGTAAAAGGTATAGGGGTTTTTCTAAAGTATCATTAGCACATAATGAAACTATAACATTTAATTAATATTATACCTTTGAATATATCATTTCATCTGGGTAATTAATTCAATTTGATTTTTTGATTTTCGAATTATTATTATCGTTTACATCTAATTACTAAATATTGAAATATTTATTACCAATATTGCATATTATTTTTGCTTATCCTCAATGACATAAACATTTCACCCTTAATTAAAATTAATACAATGTTAAAATATTATTACAGCCAATGAAAACTAACAATGTTAAAGTTAGCAATAAACCATTTCAAACTGAATAAACTGAAAACCAATTTATGAAATTGCTCATATTCGTTAGTGAAAATTCTAGTAATCTAAAAAATAAATAAAGCATATTTTTGAAATATATAGCAATATATGAATGTGATGATAATTATCACGATAGAGTTATCATCAGAAAACAAAAAAGTTTTATTTTCCAGACACGCAAAGCATATTTTGCGTTATAGAAACGGAAAATAGCTTTCTTTATTTTTAATCAAAATTGTTTATATTAATTTTAATGTTGGTTTGCAGCACACAACATTAAAAATTTCTTCCATCTGAAAAAAGTTCTCTTATATAATCTCTTCATAAATTTAATATCAAGTTAAGTATATCATATCTCGAGATTAGATTAATTAAGTTTTCATCATTTTTTGAATCATTTTCTTTGTTGTTTCTGCAACGAACAGAGAAATAATCTAAGGAAATGATTAAATTTTTAAGGAATGCGGGAACGCAAAGTAAATAAACAAAACAGCTTATTAATTAAATCTCGCTTATTTTTCATTTATAGTCTTTCGTTTTTTTTTTTCGTTTCGTGGTATTAATTAACACAAATTTATGGTTTAGTTTTTAGAAAAAGTGTAACAAGCTCTAATGCTGAACATAAATAAACATAATTGGATCTAGTGGTGGCTAAACAAAAAAAAAAAACGTATTGTAACCTCAGATGTAGAGAAAATGCCTTTAACCAACCTGAAAAACACCACTCACAATTAAAGGAGAAAAATATTTAGAAAATAATAAATGTGAAATGCGGTCGAGAACGATGAAAATTATTGTTTTCCTTTCTAAATTAAGCATGAGCGAAATTTTTAGAAAGAGAAAAATTTATTATTTTGAAACAAAACAGCACTTAAAACCATTTTTACATCGACGCTTTTCTCTTTAAACGTTAATTTATTGAAATTTAAACATGGATATTTATTAATACAACACAAAATAGAAGTTTAAATATTAAAAGGAATGCAATTTTAGAATGATCATCTTCCAAAAAAGAAAATTGTACGGATATAAATAATAAATGAAACAATTTTAGCTAGCTTGGTTCAAAATGTAACAAAGCAGGTAAAAAATTTAATGGAAATTCTTATTTATTTTTAAAACTCGAATTGTTTTAGGCCGAAAATTTATATTATCAAAAATAATCACTGTTAATCCTGCTTTTAATAAATTATTACAAATTACGTAATTGATAAATTAGACATAAAAGCGAATGTGGACCATAGAAAATAATTAAACATGTTTTTAAACTTAATTATAAAAGGACTGATGTATTTAATATATATAAAAGCATGTTATTTAAACTTTCAAGTCTATATTATAACAAACAATTAATAATTTTCGGCGATAAAAGAAAAATTCAACATTAAAGTCATTTTCAGATATTAATTAATGTAAGGGGAAAAGTTTGTCCTTTAACAAATAATGTATAATAAAGTTATGTAAATGTTCATTACGACAGCAAATAACAATTATACTTTAACGAAACTATTTTCTAAAACAATTGTTAAATAAGTTCTAAATAAATTCAGTATACATATTAATTTTTAGTAATATATTATATACTAAATGCGAAACAATTTTCTACATGTATTGTACCCCTTACATTAAAAAGCAAGACAACAAAATAAAAAATAATACATACATTTGCGTTGAATACTTGTATTTATAAATTAAGACGAGTGAAACGAAATATTCTCGATACAGCTCGTATTGTGGTAGTGACATTGAAAATTGCAGTACAAATGCTATAACTCTTTTTGAATCATATCAAGAATACTCTTTAATATCCGGTTTCTTAAGACAGACACTGAGGAAACTGAATGTAGTTTACTTCAGCAACTATTAATTATAAAAAAAATTAAAAATTTTAATTTGCTACGATTGTAAAAGTGTTATTAGAACCAAACGTTTTTAGACCTATTTTTTAAAGACCATAGGATAAATATTGGAAGGGGATAGAATTCTAGAATACCAAGTGCATTCTAGCCAATCTTAGCAAAAAATAACTACGCTAAATAAACATTACAATCATTGAAAATTGAAATAAATTTAATGTCAATTCGAATAACGGTGAAGTTGAAAATTATTCATTTCATTCTCGTAACTATAATGCACAATTTATGCAATTAATTCGCCAAGAAGGGGTTGAAATTACTTAAAAGTAGCGAATTTCTAGATTATACTAACTTTATATATTTTCATATCAATGAAATATGACCCCAAATGCCCAAATTGTAACCGTGTTTTTAGATCCATAAGTTTTTAGAGCTATTTTTTAAGGGGTTAGAAATATATCAAGTGCGTTTTAGCCAATTTTGAGAAAAAAACTACGCTAAATATACGACACAATCATTGAAAATTGAAAGAAATTTAATGCCAATGCAAATAACGATGAAGTTGAAAATTATTCATACTATTCTCGTATCTGTTATGCACAATTAATGCAATTAATTTAGCCAAGAAAGGGTTGGAAGTACTAAAAAGTACGGAATTTCTAGATTATACTAATTTTGTATCTTTTCATATCAATGAAATAAGACCCCAATTGCTAACTATCGGCAAATTGCATACATAAACTTTAAAGGTTAAAAATTTATTGAATTAAGAATAATTACTGAAAATTGAATATTATGAACAGGCTCGGGGCATAGGTCAAGTGTCATAGAGTTTCACAGCCTTGTCACTTTTAATGTAGTCAAATTGAGGCCCTTATTATTGCATGGCCCACGGCAATTGCCCCCCTTGTCACTTTCTGATTATGAATATGTGCAATTACCGATTTGTAGTAGTACATTTCTAAAGTTACAGCGGGACACGTTCCATAAACTTGTTAATTTATTTAATTCGCGCATTTCTTAGTCAAATATTATATATAAAATACAATTAATGCTAAATCAACAATTATGGCGATTAACAATTGTAATTTTAAATATAAATCATCATATGCATAATATTATATTCAAAATGTAATCAACACTAGTTAAAATACGTATATGCTCAAAGCGTGTAACATCCATTGTTTAAATAAAATGTATTTGCCGTACATAATAACAATTGTAAAAAATGATTCAACAATATGTATGATTTCCAAATGCATATTATATCGTCAATTATAATTAATTTTGCTAATTATTAAAATTATTTATTATATGTACACATATTACATATATAATAATTACATTGTTTTATTCGATCTTTATTATAGTTGAAATTTTATTTTTAAATGTTTTTTTTTATTTGGCTAATTTGTGTAATACATTTTTTAATTAGAATAATTTTATTGACGTCATTTTGATATTATACTTTTAATGGAATTAAATACATGGTACATTATTCGCCGTTATTTCAGACGCAATAAATTGACGTCATTAATTAAAACAGATTTTTGGCCAACAATCAACATAATTTAATAAATTTTACATTTGTTTTAAATTACCTAAATATGATATATAATTATTTTAATTGCAGGTTGCTGTCGTCGCAATTTTTTACGCTCTTTTGGTTGATTTAATTGGAAATTAAGCTATAGGTTAAATTCAAACTTTTATTGCGATGTGATAAATTGCAATAAAACTTTATTAATCAATAGGAATCGTTTATTTTAAACATCTTATTAAGTAATTAATTAAAATAACAGTTAGACTCTTAACCGCAGAAACATAATTTATATTTAGTTTACCACCAATTTTCCGCAGAAAGTTTTCTCCATCAATAGCCGAGAAAATTGTATTGATTATAATAACTCTTAGCGTTGATATTAAGCAATTATCTCGATAAAGTAACTAAGCAAAAAAAGTGCAATATAATAAAATAAGTAGATATTTTCTCATTTAAAAAATGTCAACCAGATTTTAAGAGTTAAGTATGTGTTAAATTAAAGTTCGTTAGCACTCGAATGAAAGATAAAAATTTGTATTAATATGTCAGTTTTTATAAAATATTATTCAAGTTGTTGGGAAAAACACAATGCGCAATCTAATTCTATGCTAACCTGACAAGACTTGAATTAATTAATCTAATTATAATCCTTCTGGTTTTACAAGTTAGACAGCTTTTGTTCTGTACGTCTCAGAATATTACAACTTGAAACATTTATCATAAAAATAATAAGCACTGGATAGTTTTGGATGCAACGAAAACTAATAATATATATAATATAATACAATATATATATATATTTTTATATTAATTGTGTTTTGTTTTATACCCGACCACGATAATTTATTCGTTTTATATTTAGAACAAGCATTTTATATATTGTATTGAATGGCCACAAAATGGGTATTAATATTGAATTTATCTATTTATAATTTATAGAATATTTCTGTCAGAAATATATTTGTCTCTACTTTTGAAACAGTAACGGGTTTTGTTTAAAATGGAATTAATATTATAAATATTTCAATATTATTTCACTGGAATCGAATTCTGTATTGATATTTCTTCAATAATACAAAATATGTACTATTTCTTTGTAACTATCATCAAATTATTTATGATTTAATAAAAAGCATAAAATATTAAAAGTTTAATAGCATGTCTTGTGTTTTTTATGGTAATAAATTGAACAGAATATTATTTTAATATAGAGCATATAGTATTGCTTATAAATTATTAAAACATACACTTGTAATAAAAAATAATGGATTTCAATTTGATGAGCTTTTAAAACTTATGTCGATATTATTTAATATGTATAAAGAGAATTTTATTATATTACAATTTTATTTCTGACAATATTTGCAATACCTGATTGTTATCAGAAGGCATTAAAATGCATTGTGAATAAATAAATTTTCAAAACCATAGAATTTTCTTTGACTAACATAATATTTCGTGCTTTTAATTAATTTATCGTGATTTAAAATTTGTGTAAAATTTCAACAAAAAAGTATTTTCTATGCCTAATATTAATTAAATTGCATTGCAATGCGTTTTATTAAATATGAGTAATTTAATTAACTTCGAGAATACGAATGTTTTAGGTTATTAAGAAATCTATTAGATGAAAGACAAACATAGGGTCACTTTTATAACAAACGTACACATACATATTTAATAAACAATATAATTTATTTTTGTTTTTACTACATCGGATAATATTTTTTCTTATCATAATAATTTTCTATTTTTTTGGGTAATTAAAGCCAATCGTCATTATTATAAAATTGTGATATTGCGGACTCCCTGTACTTTAATTTATTATCAGGTCTAAATTTTTTTTTGTCTTATCTTTATTAATATTTATTTTACACTATAGTGTATATCACTATTTAAGACTTCTTACAAGGATAATTCCAATTTTTAATTATAGATTTTATACATTTGTTACATTTTCTACTTTTGTAGGCTAATTTTCATGTTTAGAATAGACATTGCTCCAACTCTGCACTTTGAGAGCTGACTATTTGACAATGCCACGTTGCAAATAAATTTTTATTGATTATGTAATATTGTGTATTGGTTTAAATGTGCAAGTTAAATGCTGCTTAAATAAATGTTTGCAATTGAAAAAACTTGAAGCGCAATAATGTACATCAAGAATGTAATAGATAGTGCTAATTTTTGTTTGAAAAATTGGTATTAACTGATTTATAGCCATTGTTTTATTTCTCAAACGGACAGTACTTTCTGGTGAACCTAATATATTTAATTAACATTTTCGCAACGCTTATCATTTTTGACTAAATTAAAAATTACAATGTTGATAATACCTAGCTAAATATAATGCATTTAGAAAAAGATTTCTAGGAATATTGATTATTAGTTGGAATTATGTAGTTTGATGTTTTAGCTTTGATATTAGTCTTAGTCCATTAATTTTTGGTTGATGGCTTAATGTGGGGGATTAATTTGAATAAAAATTGAGGAAAAATGTAGTTAATTGTGAAGTAAAATATAACTTGTTATCGAAATAAAATGGTGACAACCGGATTGTTACGACTGGCGTACATTAACTAATAATTAATAACCTTATAAGCCAGTTAAAGTCGGATAGTTGCAAAGGCACATCCTGCAAGGGTACGCCGGGATTTTCCGCTTCCTTAGCCTAGCGCCGTTTCCGCCGAGAGATTACACGTGGTGAACATTTCATATGAAACTCATTGTATGTTAATATTTTACAAGCATTCCCTATATTATTGTTCCATATACAATTACGAATTGCTTTGTAATTGATTTTATTCACTTTGCTCTATTATTCCCTATTATACGTTCACATCGAGCGTTATATGGAATTATAAACTTCCATTTATTTATAAAATTTGTTGCGACTATAAAACATTCTCACTTTTCCATTTAATCTTATTTGTTTTTCGGATTTCAAATGCATACACATTTGCAAACTTATTAAAAACAAAAGCAGTTTAATTAAATTTTATGTACATATATAAAATGTTTCTGATTGTAAATCTTATTTATTGGAGTTTGGGTTGTATAATTTAGGTAATTTTCAGTTACGCCTTATCAACCATTGGGTCACCGCAAGGGAATATTAGTGGAAACTCATCTTGTACTAATTTGCTCTGTTAAATTTAAGTCATTCAGCAAAATAAAATGTATTTAGAACTTTTCTGCTAAACTATGTGAAAATCTTTTAAGCAACTTTGCACAAATATATTCTTTTATTGAAAGTTATGGCCCAGAATCGTACAAAACAAAATTTCTTCAAAAAAATAGAACATATAGTATTTTTTTTATAGCAAACTTCTTATTTCTATAAATATTTATATTGATATTTATCTACAGCTTGTACACTTGTAGAAAATTCTTCTGTCCGCTATTTATATTGTATTATAGAATACATTTCATGATCGAAGAACATAACATTTATTTTAATTAATAAAAATTTGAATAAAAACTATTTTAATATTTCCAATGTTACCTATACAACACATTTTATTTATGTTATATTAAAAACACATAAATCTCCAAACATTCGATTGTAAATAAAAGCAAAATTATTGTCTTCTAAAACAGTCAATACTGACATATTTATATTCTTAAAGTTGTATTTTGAAATATAAATTTATTCCATTAGTTGTAGAAAACTATGGTATATCAAAATATTGTTATTGTTGCAGCATGCATATCGATCTCTACTCATACATAAAAATTTAATCAGAATATTGATTATTTTTTTAGGCGCGTTGTGAATAAAATCAAATTATTTCTCCCCTTAAGCAGCAAAAATGTCAATCTTTTATATGAAACCAATCTTAGTGAAGTGCTCCCAATTAGTAACAAAGAATAATGTTTTGAGTCTCCCCTTCAATTTTTTAGTTCGTAAAAGTCAATGGTCGTGTGTTGAACATGTGCACATTTCAACGCAGCGCAATTTGTGCTCGAATTTTATTATGATTATTTAAACTGGAAAAAAATATCGACTCAAAAACCAACCAATTGAAATCTTTAATAATACGTGCAGGGTTAATTATTCAGCGCTAAGTGAGATAAGATCAGACAAGCAAAGTAGTTTTGACGGTTTTATGTCATTGTAAAAATGCTTCAACATGGAAGTGAATAAAAATAGAAGCGGCTAATGCAGCAAGAAATCTTGATAATCTACATAATTCATGCCGTTATAGTAATCATAGGAGAGGATTCATAAAATATTTCAAAAGACGACTACATGAATTTATCTTTATTTAGTTATTTAATAACTTGAACTTAGTTTCAATTGAATTGGATTTCCGAGAAAGTAAAAAATGGTTGTATTGTTGCAAAGCAATCTATAAACTCAATGTAAAAAATCGCTTTGGATAATTTCGAATATGCATTCATGCACTTCCGTGTTCACACACGTAGAAATAAAGAATGGAATGATTATCCTGCGGATTGATTCTTCCTTTCCAGATCATAAATGTGCGGTTACATTTCATCCCTTATTTTATTGTACTTATTTAAGCAAGTGGGTAAAGCGATACAGCGCTACACAATCTTGACTTTTTCAGGGAAGATTTTAACTTTATGTGCAATTTACGTACAATTGATGATGGGGATTAGGAAAAGGACTTCACTTTGTTAATTTATATATCGATTCTACGTCCATGTTATGGCAATAAAAATTGAAAATTGTTAGCAATCAATTTGGCTCGAATTTGAGTAGGAAAAAACATGGTTAATAGTAAGTTCGTACACTTACATAACTGATGCATCATTTCCGAGTCATAAAAATGCACTTACCTTTTACTCGCTATTCTTCTGTTTGAACAAATACGTAGAACATTACATACCACAAACTTGGGATCTGTAATTGTAAAAAGTCATTTCTTAAATTAGGATAACATAATAGAAGATGAAAAAAATAGTTTATTGCATACATGTGGATTTACACATATGTGTGGCTATAAACCGACACCTAAATAATGTTAATTAAATTCATTGGTATTATCGGATATTGTAATATGAAAAGTATCGTTTAATTTATGCATCAAGCATACCTATTGATATTAGTAAAATCATGGTATGTGGACGTATCCAATAAGCGGATACTTTTACCTGCCGAACTGAGAAACTCCTGACCGTGTATACGAAGCCTAATTGTCCTGATGTTGGCCGGTATAGCCGAAATGCTTATAGATTATAGTTAAAAATAAATCTATAATGAACTTAAAGCAAGTGTTTTTATTTAATTATTATTTTTGATATATATAATGGTTCTCCAAGAGGTAGCAACTAGTATTTTAAACTTTATTATACTTTTTTTCCTATTGAAAAACTATTTGTTCTATTACATAGATTTTTTAGCTTATGCAATCATGCTCAGCTGTGCGCATTTCCTTACCTATATTTAATCATTGCAGTAAAAAATTAATATCTTATTCTTTGATTGGTTCTCGCTTTTCTTCTGTTTGAACAAATGCGTAGAACATTACATACCACAAACTTGGGATCTGAAATTGTAAAAAGTCATTTCTTAAATTAGGATATTATAATAGAAGATGAAAAAAAATAGTTTATTGCATACATGTGGATCTAAACATATGTGTGGCTATAAACCGACACCTAAATAATGTTAATTAAATTCATTGGTATTATCGGATATTACAATATTGAAAATAAAAGTATCGTTTAATTTATGCATCAAGCATACCTATTGAGATTAGTAAAATCATGGTATGTGGAATATGTAGCCGGAATGTGCAATTAACAAACAGATATTTATTAAGAAATCAAGAACTCGCACATAATTTTCAATTAAGAATGATTGCAAATCGGTTTTAATCACATGCGGACATTTGACTTAATTATATAATCGTTCAATCAACTCAACATTGCAATGCGATATACCTCTCATTACAAATTCGTTTAAATTTGCAATGAAATGAAACTTAATATGATTTAAATTGGGATTTAACGCAAGGCGAGATAGTGAAATTAATTGCTCTTTTTGCATTTTGGCAACAGCCGTTTTGACATGAATTTCATATTTTCTAGAATTGTAATAAAATTAATTATCATCTTACTCCATCATCATGCAGATACGATACTCTCTCAGCTCGCTTTTTGTGTTAGACTATGAATGTGTATGTATATGTATGTGTGTATGTGTGTTTTAAAACACTTCATTTATAAGTTCATTTTCACTCGCAACGTTTACATATTACTAAAATAAATTGCTTATTAGTTATAATAACTTTACTTTGCATCACATGTGTGTTTTACACCGTAAATGAGGTAAACTATGTTAATAACCAGAATCTAATTAAAGTCAAAACTCAATTTTCATAAAAATACATCGAAGATTAGCGTATCGGAAATCTGATTGAATATTCTGTATCAGGTATATAAGACGCGATTTTTTTCCTCATTAATTACTAATCAAATTTTATACATCGAAGATTAAATAATCAAAAATGTTATTTAACCTTTCAGGAGGAAAAATATTTTATTAATTAAATTTGTTTTAGAATTATAATTCAATTAGAATGATGAAGAACGTGAGTTGATATTTAATTTCATTTTTATATAAAAGAAAGTTTACTAAGAAAATTTTAAATTACATTTAAAAAAATGCGTGTTGATGTCAAACGCATATTCGAATAATGACTTTGGGTAATTTTAATTTAATACTGATATTTTTAATGTAAATTAAATTCTAGCAAGACGAAATTAGCCAAAAATGTATATTTTAAAACTTGCTGACTTTGATGTTTTTTTAATAAGTTTATAAGCCGATATTGCATGTGACAAAATGTTAAAATACAAGTTGCAAATATTACTTTATTCTCTACTTGGCGGAAACTTGTCTTAAATTTATTATAATGCATGGAAAATCAATAACATTATATTTTTTTAAAGAATGCACATTTCGGTTACGTTAAAATATTTTATTTTAATATTTAGTCAAACTAATATTGCTGATTCTTTCAATTTTATTGCTATACTTGTCATTTTCTATTTGGAAAACGTCTTCAATTTAAATTGCATACTACTTTTCAGTGTTGTAAATTTTACATTTGCACCTAGGTAGAACACGTTATAAATATTTGATATACCGAATAATTCAAAATTTGAATTTTTACAAGGTATCAGGCCATTGCAATCCTATAACGATGCATTCGAAACGAATTTCAATGCAGAAATCTTTTAAGGGATAAGAGTTCTTCGACGTTTTCTTAAACTAAGACGTCCATCAATTTTTAAATTTTTTATTGGAATCATTAAGCAATAATACACTTTATCGCACTCATACAAATAAATTATGCTATTCGGAACGATATGACGGTAATAAATATAATTTAGTGGTTAGTTAATGGCTCATTATTTTGTATTATTAACTACACTATCTCGTCAATGTCCTTTGACGCGCCTAATAATTGCAATCACGACCCTTCTAACTCATTCTTATCTTTTCCGATATTCCACATTATTGAATATTAATTTTGTCAATTGACAATATGTCAGTCACTAAGTCAATAAATCAGTCAAATTCTAAGTGGCATAAGTAATGTAATAGATAAGTGAATCAATGCTGTATTATGTTAACCTATACACTCATATCTCGGCTTACGACGATAATCCAATCTATATGTTTCGATGTAGAGCGAATCGGTCGTATAATAAGTCAAATTTTTTGTAAGGAATAATTTAATTTATTCTATGAAATATGGTGCATTTATAGAATTATAATAATAGATTATTGTATGAATGGGTTTCCTAGCGATTATTTAAGAATATAAAAGTTTAATACTATACTTTTTCAGAACTAATTGTACTAATGATGGCGGTATAGCCGAGATGGACATTGATTATAGTAAAAAATAAATCTATAGTGAACTGTAACCAAGTGTTTTTATTTAATTATTATTTTTGATATATATATAATGGTTCACCAAGAGGTAGCAACTATTATTTTAAACTTTATTTCACCTTTTCTACACTTGAAAAACTATTTATTCTATTGCATAGACTTTTAGCTTATGTAATCATGGTTGCATGCTCAGCTGCGCTCATCTACCTACCTATATTTAATAATTGCAGTAATGAATAAATTTTCTGTTTTGTGATTGGTTCTCCACTGTGAATTATGTACTCATATTTCCTCATTGAGAAATAATGACCATTATATTATCTCGAAAATATCGTAATTATCTTTCTAAATTTTAACAGGAGTAGAAAAAATAATTTAAATACTGTTTTTGTACATTATTAAAAAATACATGTTTGTATAATAAATAAGATGTACAGAACATAAAATTACTTAAATATAAAAATAATTAATGTAAAATCTAAAATTAAAAAGATCAACTTATGATTTTATAAAGCAAGTTTAATTAAAACATTAAGATAAGACAGTAATAAGGTAATCCTTCTCTTTTTAAATTATAGGGCTTCAAAAACATGCGCTTTTGCACCACTCTGGATTAAAAATGAAATTAGAAATAACAAATATGTTTATACTTTATACACAAACGAAAAACGCATTGCGAAACAAAGTATGTAAAAGAAAATATGATTTTCTGTTATAGATGGTGGATAAAGAAAATATTTTTATTCTGTATTTATTTTACATTAAACAGAATGTTGAAATATTTCATATAATAATAATATCAACGTACTTAGACTATTACTATTCAATGTAACAGAGCCATACAATTTACTAAATTTACATTAATTTTCATTGTCGACGATGTAAAATACGCCGTTTGATAGCTACACTTTCATTGAGAAAATAATATTTATTTGCTGAAAACCATTTTTTGAGCTCACTTAGACTTACGTTTTATTTAGAAGTAATTTTATCGTTATCGACTAAAATAATTGCTATTGGCTTAATAAAATCAAATACCTTTTCTAGTAGGTGGATTTTAAAACTACTAAAACTATATTACGTGAAGTAACTTAACTAACAAAAAGGGACGCGCGTTTCTTCTGAAAAAAAAGAAGAACGTTTTATTTTTATTCAACATAGTACAGTTTGAAGACGAGTAAAAATCTACGTTTAAATATAAATTTATCATTGCAGCAGGGAACGTATTTGATTATTGATATAGATAGACGTACATTTATAATTCACATTCGGAGGATATTGCTAAAAGTAGACGAGAATTTATTTTATTTCCTTGTTTTGTGCTATACATATATTTATAATGCAACCAAACAAAAACATAAATATTAAAAAATGCATACTCTGCAAATAGGTTTTTAAAATCGGAATTTATATCAGCGATTTTCAAAACACATGATTTATTAATATTTAATGTTTATCAAATAGGAAAAAAGACGGAAAAAAAATTTTTTTGCGCCCCGCCGACTTTTTAAATAAACATTTTTTGGAATTCCCTGGAATGTTCCAAACGTGCCACTCTATTCATAATTAATAAAATACAAATCGTACGTCAACCAAAAAGTAAAATTGAGTTGGGAGCCAAAAGCACGCCAAATAAACAACACTTTGAGCATAAAAAATAATTCCAACTGCAGAATAAGTACAACATGTTTCATTCAAAGCGTCGCAAATGTAGCCCGAGTATTTATTGACGAATCATTAAATTATTAATTAGTTAAATGCTTTGCACAACAATACGCATTTTATAGGAAAAATTTGTTATTAGTCCAATGGAAGCCATAAATTTTTATTAATAATAAATAATGCCGTTGCGTTATAATTAAATTCGAACTAAAACTATTTTATAATCTAGTAGCATCACATAATGCGAGTAATTATAGCCTGCGTAAAAATCTCACCAAATTAATTAGTTTCTATTAATTATCATAGTTTTAACCCAAATGCAATAAAACGCTAAGCGCTGCAAAAATTTTAATTTTAATTGCCTCTAATAAAAAAACTTTTATAATTATATTTAATTTGCAACTGTGAGATTTACGAGCAGATTTTTATTATATTAAAATATACAAGTAGAGTAGTGGAAAATATTTGTGTGTGCATTTTTCGTTTTGGTTTTTTTTTGTGTATAAGCCCAGATTGTGAATTTTCCAGCTTTAATGTTGTAACATAGGTCATAAAATGGTTTTGGGTCTTTAAATTAGCTGAAACTTTTCCATGTTTCGCTTTACAGAACCTCCGAGCCCAGATAATCCGGCTCCTCAGGCTACATATGGTCATTATACAAACAAAAAAATGCAATCAACGTTAAATTCGTTATTTTAAACACATATATCAAAGTGTATATTTACATTATAAAAACGCTGTTTTTATTATTCTTAATTTATTAGGTTGGATATAAAGCTCAATTCGCGTTGTTAATGAATCGTGCAAAAACATTAATAATACCTACGTACATAGATACACTTACCTTCTTTTTTACACGAATTTTAAATAATACGTTTTTTGTTTTTAATTTTAGTCAATAAGTACAAAATGGAATTATAGAAACAGAAAAAAACATGAGCTAATAACAATATTTATAACAAAAAAGCCAACATTAAAGGAATTTACTAACGAATGAATTTGAATCAAATTCCTAATTTATATTAATTAATTTATTTTAATTTATTATTCGTGCTATTAATGAATCGTGCAAAAATGTAGAGTAATACCTACCACCACATATACTAAATTAATTTTTACAGGAATTGTTAAATGACAACGTTCATGGAAAAGAAATTGTTTTGATTTCTATACAATGTTCCCATTCGCATCATTATTAACAGTTTTTATATCAATACATTCAGTTTTTAAGGGTGTCACTAGCGAATGAATTTGAATCAAAATCAAAATCGTTAGTTACATGTAGGTGCGATCCGATTCTTGCCTAAAGCGCTTGAAACGCAAGTAAACGAAACTAAATTTGATTCAATTTACATTAAAAAAGTAATAATTTTAGATCCACTGTAACACGAATTATTTTATTTTTTTACAATTATTATTATTTAATACAGATTACATTTATTGACTATATTTACACAGATTCTTAAAAAGTATACAAAGCGCTTTTATCTACAATAAAACGATGATTTAATATCTTGCAACGTATGCTGAAAATTATTATAAGTTGCATGTATTTTTCGACGATTTTATTCGAAACGTATCTTGCATGTAAAAAAATTGGGTGTACAAAAACACCTTGCACAGTTTAATCGATTCCCCCAATATGCTGTACTATTTGAATTGGCATTACTTAGGATATACGTATTGTTTAATATTATATATAATAAGTACTAGTGAAATAACATAAGAAGCGAGGTATTTCTTTATGTTATAATTGGCAATGATTAATTAAATTCAATGATTGTATAATAAAATGTTTTTTTTTGCTTTAATGTGCACTACAAAGTACTTGTATTGAGTATTAACTTCGTACCACTAATGATCCATCTTATTTTTAATAGACTTTCAGATATTAAAAGGTAAAGTTTGCAAAGTTTTAACATGATCTTACAGTAAGTAATTAAACTACATAATATGAATTTTATAAGACTTGATAATGAAGCAATAAAGCGTATATTTTATTAGAATTTTGCATGTTATTATGTAGCAACATAAAAATCCATCACTTAGTAATGGGCAATCTAATTAAAATAAATTTTAACATGATACGATATTAATTTTAAGATAATATTGGATTGGATCTTTCATTGTAACCCTATTCAAATATTTAGATTGAAACCCTAACATAATTCAAGAGATTTCCATTTTAAAAGCTTGCGTTTTTACGCTTAATGCTCAAACATGACAAATATGTATTTTTAAGCAAATTAAGCAGTAATGGTGTTTGAAATCTTAACGATTGCATCTATAATGCAACAACTATGAAAAATATAGTCTACAAGACCGTAACATTGATTATCACACTGGAAATGGTAACAGCATGAAATTGCTCCAATTTCAAATAACTACAACACATGATATGTTTTTATATTAACCAGTTTAATTTTACATGCATTCAAACACAAAAAACAAAGTTGAATGCGGGTCAAAATCGTATAATATCGTACTTTCGAAAAATGCACTTGCAATTCAAACTTGCAAAATTCTAAATAATTTAATTACGTCCATCATTCTATATTCTATAATATATTTGTCTAATATTATTTTATTAAATTAAAATTATTTAATTATTATTCACTGACATATGTCCTTTATTACTTATTATTATTTATAAACAAAGTGACACTGACATTTTATTAGTGTGATACTTCATTTAATGAATTCGCTGAAACTGGTCAGGAAATGAATACATACATACAATTTTAAAGGGAAATTATATAAGTGTTATTCAAATTTGCAAAATTCTATATAATTGCTTTCTTTCTTTTCCTAATTTTGGAATCCGTTTTATTACATTTATTGATTCGTCCATCATTCTATATTTTATTATATATTGGTCTAAAATGATGTTATTAAATTAAATAAATTATTATTCACTGACATATGTCATTTCTTATTTTTTATACATATATATAAACAAAGTGCCACTTTGGTTTGATGTTTCCTCTAAATGAATTCTTTGAAAACGGTCAGGAAATGAAGACATAGATATGTACAGTTTTAAAGAGAAATTAAATAAATATATCAAATATATTGTTTAGTCTTTTAGCATTTATATATTTGTTCAGTTGATAAAGTAAAATAGAATTAGTGAAATAATGCACAAAAAAGATAATTAATAGGCGTATTAAAATTGTAAGTGGCGTAGTGGTGCAGTGTTGTACAAGAGCATTCTTCATTCTTTTATTATTATCAGTTGGCTCTATTTAAATTTCATAGCACATGGAGATAAAACTTTTTTATTGTTATTGTTACATGGAAACTAACAAATATTTGCATAGAGAGCTTTTTTATTATTAATTTAAAGGAAAAGACATTTTTATTATCTATATTCAAGTAGCTTGTCTAATAAAACTGTTCTTTAATTTAAAGTTGAAATGGAGACGATGAGTCCTTTTTGCACAAATGAACAACTACAATCTACAAAAATACCTCTTCATTCTCCATTTTCCACTAGTTTTAGCAGAAAAATTATATACATGTTAAGCAAGTTGAGTTTTCAGCCATATTATGTCACTTTCTACACAACGCATAATTGTTATTATGTGTTTAAACATGTGTTTATATGTTTTGTTGTTTCTTTGTTTATAAGATTATAATTTACATAAGTATGATTCATTGTTGCTAAACCTTATGATAAAGATATCTAGGACATAAGATTTGAATCTCCCTGAAACGTATAAATAGCGAATGATTTATGTTGTTAAAGATATAAATAAATAATTCACGGTTAGATTTTTTTTCAGCTTAACTTCTTCTTTAATTATAAATCGTTGAGGTGAAAACAAAGGAAATTAATTAAATTGAAGATAAAAACTTGTATAATAAATGTGCTATTATGTTTTCTATCAATATTTGCATGTTTGCACTTTGCTTTTTTATTGCTGGGGAAAATAAAGAAAAAACGATACTATAAATAAAACTACCTTACCTACCACAAGTAATTAAAAAAAACTTTTTTATGCTTATACTATTTTTATATTAAAACTTTGTGACGTTAATAATAATTTTTGTTAAAAATCATTTTGTATTTTTTATTAAAAAAGCATGATTAATATCGTTCAATTTATATTTTAATTTACATTTTTTTAACGCTATGCAAAATAAAATATAAATATGCAGAACCGTACTAGTTTAAATTGGATTTAAATTTACCTCAATCTAACTAATTGCTAAAGTGCTATTTATTATTAAAGACACTACTTTGGGTAAAAAAGCAAATCTCTTGAATCAAAGAGAATAAATTTGAGCTTAATTGAAGCAAACAGTTAACGAAAATTAATCCAATTTTGGGACGAAAATGTTGAATCCAAAAAATTTAATAAAAAGACACAATTTTTGTTAAACTAAAATTTACGATAATGAAATTTCTTCCTCTAAATTGCCACATTTCTACCATAAAAACTTGTAAAAACTACTCTTTTCCCAAAGTTGTGCAAATTTTAACAAGACAAATTTAAAATTGTAATTATAAAATGATTTAGCTTGTAAATTAATAGAACCACGTGAAAAGAATGTGCCATTTTCTTTTCCGATTATGTTTTAAGATTACTATTTATTTTTATAGTTATTTCATGCATAAAGTAATTATCATTAAACACTGGTGTAAATGTGCGATTATTAAATTTTTGAATGATTCTTATCAAGTGTAATAAATAATTTGTGCAATGATAACAGAAATTTATTAAATAACTAAACAAAAATAAACTAATTTATTCGTTTCAGTGTTATTACACCACAACAACAGCAACGAAAAAAAAACAATTATGCAACATGCCTTTCCGAATCAATAATAAATATGCTTACAACACAATTATGGAAATTGATTTATAAATAAGCGACATTTTTACTACTAAACGAATGCTAAAAATACTTTAGGTAATTACAATTGAATTAATTAGCGTGGAAACTACTGCAATTTCTTTGCAAAGTCGTTCACAAAATATTTATGCAAATGTGAAAGGCTGAAAATTATTTAAATAACTTTATTTGGACGCGTTTCAAACAAAATACAATCTGTGTGGAATTTATGAAATCAATGTTTATTATAACAAAGACTTTCGTCTTTTATTATCTTCTCTTGCTAAGTAGGAGAGGGAGGGTTGCTGTATTTGGAACAAATTGAACCATTAGCGTATCTGTACCACTATATCACATAGTTTTCAAATTAACATCATGTTTATAACACTACCGCAACAACTTGAATGACACAACAAATGAAATTACAATTTTATAATATTTGAAGGGTCCTTAAGAGGGACAACATCAAGATTGAAATAGTTTCATTAAAATTCCAATAAATAGTGCGAATTTAACAAATGTTATAACTCAACCATGCTTCTAGTTTCGATCGATGTCAGAGTGTATTTTCATAGACTTAAATAAATTGCATCATCTTGAAGATCAGAATAGTTTTTTTTTTACATTGTATTGCTTCTAATAAAAGTACTTTTACAAACTAATTTATTAGAAAATTTGAATAAAGAACCAGTTATTAAATTGTTGAACACGTATCATTTCTCCTTCATAAATTTACAAATTTGTATTTCGTTCAATTACATATTTCAATTAATCAATATTGGTTTGTCTACGTTTTATTTGTATCAGTGTGGTTATACGCGATATCGCCTCGACCAGGTGCATCAATTTTTATCTTTTTTGTAAATATTATGAAATGCTCTATATTCAAATTCAAGTTAAATTATGCAGTGTTTTTTTAAGATACACTGTAATTAAGTATTTATGTTGTAAATAATAAATGCAATTCAATTCTCATTTTTCATGCTTGTGCAAGATTCTTTCATTGAATAACAAAATATATCAAACTCCACATATTTTAACCACGTATTAATTAATTATACGATTTACTTGCCCAGACTGGTCAGTAGTATAAAATCAAATCCGAATGACACATGAAATAGTGAATATGTAAAGTATAAATTAGAGTTACAACAACTTCACATTGGAAAATCCTTAAGTGAAGCAAATAAGCCAAATTTTCTAATATTTTTATACTTCGTATAATTTAATTTATCTATAGATAAACTTTGTTGTTATACTTATTGTATACTTGCACTGAAATATTCATTATATTTTAATAGATATATGCATAAATTTATCAATCGAAAATGCAAATTTCTCTCATTAATAAAATTATCATAGAATTAAATTGCATTAAATTTTATTTGTTTTCATTTTTAGTAATGATTTTGTGAAAAGTGTATAATGTCGATCTATAGGCATAAATTATTATGAAAATTGATTTTAGTTGATGTGCACATAGTAACGTTTTACGCTTTAGCAATTTGATTAAAAATGGTTGTAAAGGTGGTTAATTTTAGGTGAAAAAAAGTGCACTATAAATATTTGCATGTTTTTGTTAAAGAAATAGAATTTTTCGAATGGAACATGACAGTATTTCATTCCTTTCAGCAGTTTCATTTCATTGAATTGAGTGCAGGGAGAGAAATTTATTGTGGTCTTGTTGCACGAAGGTCACTTCTTGTTATTCTGTGGGGTTAGAAACCACTAATCCACGAACGTGTGAAACGCAGAGGTTTCTCAGCGGTTTCAAATCCATGACCTATCTGAGAAACTTCAGCTGTAAATGTAACGTAACGTTTGCAAAAAAACGAACGAATAGAGTGGAGGAAATGCCTAAGACAAAAACCTCTAAAAATAAAGGAAGAAAGCAGCAGCGAATAAAACTTTCATCCTAATCAAATATTTATACATCCTGATATCACTACGCCAAATAAATTTCAACTAACAATCATTTAGCATGAATTTTCTCTTTCATTCTCTTTAATATTGTTAAATTAAATAAAAAAAGGCGAAACGCTGATACAATTTCTATTGAAGCGAATTTCAGCGCTTACTTCAAGGGAATGTTTAAGGATATTATATCGCTTGTCGGAGGAAAACAGTTTCAGTGCTGAATAGATATTCATAGTTTAATCTACAGATTATAAGTCGTATTTTAATAGATTGCATTGCTGATTTAGAATTACGATTATCATTATTTTATTCTAATTTTATTGATACATTTATATAGAGATTATAAATTTTGCTTAATAGCGAACAACCCGATAGTAAACATGAAAAATTAATCGAATTTTAGACAAAAATTCCAGTAATGCATTTTTTAATATCATAAATTTTATTACGTTTCAAAAATTTAATTACATAGATGGAAATTATTCCGTAAGCTAGTTGTTAGTCAAATAAATTAAATTAAAAACTTAGTTATTGATGTTGGCCTTTAATCAGCAGCTCAATTAATTTGTTTCTGATTAATTTATAACGATTGTCGAATTATTTTCTATGACAATTTAATGAATTTCCAGCCATTGCGGAGGGAAAAAAATTTAAAACGCATTTGTAAAGAATTTGTGAGATGTAATTTTATGTTATCTTTTTTCTTCGTGAAGCCATAAATCAGTTTAAGTCCATAGGGGTTGGGTTGGGTTTGTATGTTGTATATAGACGGTGGTTGACTGACCGACCTGGGAGTTGATGTCAGATTCACAAGTTCCACTCAATGAAATTCCAAACTACACACTACATTTAAAACAACATTGTTTCAAATTAATAGAAAAATATATTTCCAGACATTCGATGAGCTTGACGTAATGTTGATTTTAATCTGGTTTACATTAAACTATACTTAGTAATGATGTTAATGTTAGGTAAATTTATGCTCACATTACAAATCTTCATAAAAAATATTAAGTATATATTAGTATTAATTCGATATATTTTTTTTAATTGTTTTATATAATACAAGGCTAAAACAAATTGATTAAACACTATTAAAATAATAGTGTCAAAAATTAATAGATATTATGTTGGTTTAAAAAGCGGACGAAAACTTTCTCAGCCCTATCTCAAAATTGTTGTTAGATTTGTCATGAAATGGAAGTTGTATCGTTGAAATAGTTTCCAAAGCTTTTACGTAATAAAGAGGGTGTGAAATTTTCTGTATCAAAAAAAACACATAGATAGAAAGAAAGAGTAGAAACTTAAAGTTGTCTGAAGATGAATCCTTACAGTGACTAAACGGCTCCAGATCTCGCTCCCGTTTTCCTATCTGGCGCTCGGGCGTGTCCCGAATTCAGACGGCATCGATCTGCCACTAAAGTCAGCGTCATGCGTGAACAATGTACACTTTTCCAAAAAAAAAAATATATATATTTTATTGTTGTTGTCTTAAAATATAATCTGCGCTAGAAATTATTCTGCTACGACGCTACCGCGATTTGTGTCAGCCGGAAATCTTGCACGAATTAATTTTGACTAAAGGCATATATTTAGTGCCAAATGCAATAAGTAATGCACCCGGTCACGACACTCGTGTCTAAAACTTTTTAAACACTTTCGAATATTCTTTTATAAATATATATTTATAACATGCTATCACACGATTTGAACTTAACCAGTCACTAAAATATCAATTTTTATATCATCGCAAAATCATTAAATTCGCTGCTGTAAAATGTAGGTATGTATATTAATGTAATGATGGCTTGGGAAAGAATAAAAATCTTGAACGTCAAATAAGAAGTAAAAGAAAAATAGATCTATGTTAAGAATGATTTGTTGTGCAACGTCACCGCACATATTCTCCAAGCAGACGCTTCAGTATGTGATAATTTACTGGATGTGGGTACATGTAAGATAATCAAAAGCTTTCTGCATAAATCATTCCTTTTAATTATTTTATTTATTAAATAAGATTATATAAGAATTTCAATATTACATTCGTATTTAATATATAAATTTTGCACAAAGAACAATACCGCGTTTAATTAAAGCGTTCAATATACACAACAAATTAATATGTTAGTAGAATATATTTATAAATGCTCTCTCTATCTCTCCTTGTCGAGCTATTTCTTAATGATTGTTTAAGTAATTAAACCGTTCTAGTATTTTATTAGATATTTTAGTAATCGCATTTATATTTTAGCTGCTCCAACATTCAGTATAACGATGTATATACAATAGTCTGAAATAATAGAAAGGAAAGTGAAAAATGTAGAAATGACAGTGATTTTACATATTACTAGTGCTGAAGCTGCTGCTAAATCACATAACACTCTGTCATCGAGCAAGTCTCCTTGTAAGAAATGCCAGATTTGTGAGAGTGAATTCTATAGTGTGCCTTTCATGGGAAGTATGGGGTGAAATAATAATAATGGGGCGCGGAAATATTATTAATGCGATTTACACGTGAGGTACCACATATGTGACTCACAAAAGAAAGTCCCAGCGTTCATGAAGTAAGTACGGTGAGTTACATTAGTTCCACACGACCAGTACCTCACAAAACATTAGCGTAAAAACACTAGTTTTGGAGGACCCAAATAAATAAATATAAACAAAACAAACGGCAAATAAACATAGATTATAATTTCTCTTAAAAGGTACTTGTCCTTAGGGGCTCTATTTTTGGGCAGATAACAATACATAAATTACATGAATGTTATTCCTCACTTTGAGATTACTCGCTTAACGATCTCACACACTTACTAACCGACCAAGTTCAAGGTTTTGGAATCTTTTTCTTAAACTTTGAGTTTACTGCATTTTTCTATTATTCCAAAATACGGTTATTGTTTATCCTTTAATTTAAAAAAAAAATGGATTGGCGATGAAAAATTTACAGACAATGAAGAGGTAAATGCAGCTGTAAATTGCTATTTTGAAAAGTTCGATGTTCACGTCTATAAAGTGGGAGTTAGTCTACGTAACATTCCAGGAATAAATGTATCAAATCACAAGGAGGCTATAATAAAAACTGAATATATATTATTCAAAAATATTGATGCTTTCGTAGTTAGGCTAAGAAGTTGTGAGTTCGCCCACGTAGTTTCAAAATTAAAAAGAAAAACATTAAAAATGCAAAAGGAACAAAGTAAATCACAATTACAAGTCATAATTTCAACAAATTAAAGTAATAACTTTTGTATAAATTGATTGTTATTATTATAAGGTAGTAATAATACATATTGTCAATTCATACATAAAACATAAGTTTGTTGCATATTTTTTAACTTCATAGAACAACCATTCCCGGTACAAATTCCTCGTTTAACATCGCAGTCTTTGGAACGTAACTCACTCGTAAAGTGAGAAGTATCTGTAATTCAATTCTGACGGTCAACGTGTTAGGAAGGGAAATACCACAATTAGTGACAAACTTATTCTTAAAGCATTTATAGAAATGTCATAACATCATTTAATTGTTATGATATGCAGGGTGATCCATTTAACTTGAGACAACAACTTTGAAATAGTGCATTTTTGGAGAAAATCTTTCAAATAAAATTTGGCTAAAATGAAGGGGGAAATTTAATGGCACTAATCACTTTTGGCCATGACCGCAGGTTTATGGTTACAATTACAATTTTAATTTGATAAATCTTTCAAAATTGAAACCGGATTAGGAAAGTATTTTAATAAAAGTTGCCCCATTTCTTACGTAGATAGATTCTGGACAAAAAAATGGTGGGTTCCAGTGGAAAAAACAAAATTTTGAAATTTTATTTTCATAAGTATCTTCCACAAGTGAAATAGGATTTAAAAACTATTTTGATAAAAGTTGCCCCATTTTTTACGTAGATTGGGATTCTGAACAAATAAATGGGTGTTACCATTTGAAAAAAACAAAGTTGAAATTAAAATAACCATGAAGCTGCGGTTATGGCCAAAAGTGATTAGTACCATTAAATTTCCCCCTTCATTTTAGCCAAAACATTTTCTTCTAAAATGCACTGTTTCAAAGTTATTCGCCTGTCTCAAGTTAAATGGACTACCCTGTATAAGGGATGCAATGCAAATGATTATAAATGATTGGCAAATATATGTTTAAAATATAAAATATTGGGAGACGGTCAACGTGTTGAGAAGGGAAATATCACAATTAGTGACAAACTTATTCCTATAGCATTTCTAGAAATGTCATAATTTCATTTAATTGTTATGATATAAAAGATGCAATGCAAACGATTATAAATAATTGATAAATAGATGCATAAAAATATAAAATATTGGAAAACGGTCAACGTTTTAGAAAGGAAAAAAACACAATTAGTGACAAACTTATTCTTAAAGCATTTAGAGAAATGTCATAACATCATTTAATTGTTGTGATACAAGAGATGCAATGCAAATGATTATAAATAATTGGGAAATATACAATACAAAAATATAAAATATTGGGAAATGCTAGTTAATCGAACAATACTATTGTGTAAAAATATGCTGTTAAATTAAATTGTACTATATAGAGAGGTTGTTCTTTTAGCCAGAAATAAAATATGTTTATATTACATGAATTATTTGGACGGTGGGCTTTTTAATTGGCAATTAAAAATTAAAATTTTCTGTGAATAGTGTTTCATATTTGAGGTAATTTATATGCATTAACTTTTATGCTTTAAAATGCTGAATATTTTTGTAAATAAATGGAACAAAATCCTTTTGTCCTATTTTAGCGTTTAATAAAACAAAACTATAAATTTAATGCGTTACCAAATTTGCGTTCTTTATCTCTTACTCTATGCGAAATCTTCATATTCTGCCGTTCTGACATTTACACACATCCACATACAGATTGAGTATACTGTGCTTTATTTGTAGGATTTTTTTTTCGTAAGAATGTAAGAGTTATATAATATTATATCTGTCATAGTGCAATAAATCTTTTAGCATTTCTAGTGTCACAATAAACGCAGCAGATTTAGAAGTAGTCACCAAATCATTTTAACAAAAGCAAGAAAAAATAGTGTGTCGTATGTTGTTGTTGTTGTAGGAAGAAGAAAATATAATGCAACAAACGCTTTATCTCATTTCAAAAACGTAACGGATGCTTTAACAAGAAACGTAAACATTGCGATTCTCTCTCCTCGTTGAAAGCACCCGAATATTATGACAAAATCTCATTTCGCCTTTTTGAATTTTATTAGTAATACTTTTTTGGTGGGTTCATCTGCAAACGACAACATATATGACAACGTCACAATCACAATCCCTTAGTGCGCGGATTAAACGGCAATGTTTATTCTTATTTGTATTCTCATTGGAATTTGCGTCCTGGTAGCACCAGTTATTATAGCTTTATGAGAGTTGCATGTCACGCATTATACATTGATGTGTACATGTACACACACACATACACATATACATACATATATCTACACACACGCTTTTGTGCATCCCTTCCTCCAGATAAGGAATCGCAATTTGCCATTCCCCTATCAAATCTGTTATTGATAACAGGTCAATTAAATAAATTACACGCTACAGTTTGCACCACTTAAAATGCAAAACAATAAATGATTCACATGGGATCTTACACTTTTACAAATAATTAAATCGATTTGTTTATTTCCAATTGCATATCATGAATCAATCACAACTTTATAGTACGCCACTTGCAAGATAACATCGCATTTTCTATACAATTAACAGCAATAAATAATTTACTAGAATGTTAAATTTCTATCCATTGTACAATAACAAACATTTTATCTATATACCTACCTAAATGTAGAAGTAACAGAGTTTCAAATCAATAGTTTTCACACTAAATGTCCTCATATTAATCTATACAGGGTGTCCCAAGAGAAAAAACAATGCTTATAAACAGTGATAAATTATAAAATATTGACAAATAGCTGGCACATTTGTCCAAAGAATGAAATTTTAGTTGCATACTGTTTGTTTCTTTTATTATTCTTACAAAATAGACCTATACCTGCACCATTTATTTTGAAAATGTTGTAAATGCATTTTTGTTTAGGTATGAAAGATTATCTAACTATATATAGAAAGTCTACAATATATTAAGCATAAACTAAATGGTATATTTTTTTAAATGAGCTCATATCACTTTCTAACTAAATGTTTCCTTTATTCGCTAAATTAATAATTTTAGATGAAGATCGCTAATTTCTCCGAATAAACAATGTACATTTATGCATGCAAAAAATTTATCAATCTTATGATCTATCCATTACGGGTCTTTCTTGTAATTAAATCAACCTTGCCCTTCAACTACAGCGATTATCAATAGCCAAAGCAAAGAAAGTTACGTGAGGTACGATTATCTTTAATAAGCGATTTAATCAAACAAAGTAAAAACAAGTTTATTGACGATTCCTTTTCAATGTGCGTTTTATGAATCACAACATATCCAATGCATATACATTAATACTATTTTAAAATGGCACTTTTGCATTCTGCTAGATAGTTTTATAGAATTTGTTCCGTACGTAGTTAAAGGGTTAAATATGGATAAACTCATTTCTAAACTTTCAATACGGTCGTAAATGAAATTACAGTTTATACACGTACCTAAGCATTATTCTTTTAAGTATTTCACGATGCTATATATGTACTTACCACATACATCGATTTAGCATATTACTGCGTGATGACACAAAGAATTTACCACTGTTTTGTTTTGAATATGTAGTGGAAATCGTAGACATTTCATACATATATACTACACATTAAATCACTTGGTGATTAATAGGTGTATTTTTGAGATTTTAGTTACATATTACATAATATTTCCTATTATAACTTCGCTTTGTAAAGGTCGCTTTTATTTAAAAATCGTTGTCTCTAAAAATAGTTTTGCCTGTTTCTCCTGGGACACCCTGTATATTTTCCGTTTTAATTATGTATGTATTTTATTTCGCACATTGGAAATTCGCAGCATAAATAAAGCATGTAAGAATTTCATAATTTTCAGCTTAATCGAAATATTTTCTTAAGAATTGAATAGAATAAATTTTTACACACTGGCATTTTAATTAAAATAAATATGAATAAAGTTAGAGTAATATAAAAGTTTTCAATTTACATATTTTGTTCGCTCAAATATTCCATTTTATGAAATGAGAATAACAAAAAAATCTTAGTTTAGTTTTCCAGCTATTGTTCGAATTGAACCTATTCATGTATGTGTATGATATTTGTTGTTTGCACAAGGGATAATAATCAAATGCGAAGTGACGAAATATTTACCTACTAAAATCGTCACTGCTCCTTTTGTTCGCGCGTGGTCAATTTCCCATACTAAAATAACCGATTATTTAATTTAACAAAGCTACGTCAAGGCAACGCCACTTAAATGCCGTCCAACTTTTAGAAAAATAAACAATCATCAAGAAATGTTCATCGAAATCCAGTGCGAAGCGTCTCAGTCACTTTCATCGTGCATTTTATTAATTTAAATAGAAAACGTTGCCTGCCAGTTTATGAGAATACTATATATATATAGATATACAAATTCATGTATTTTTTATTCATTTATTTACGTATT
>JARJDW010001862.1:0-37131 GCA_030264715.1 Adinopsis sp. GC000173
TTATCAATAAACGAAATCAAAGTATGGCTGCGCACAAGTTGCTAGCCCGAGTATCTCTCAGTAAAAGCACTTAAGTGGTTAAGATAAACAACTCCCACTAAGTCACACTTAAATTTCAGTCCGGTCAGACTTTAAGATACTTATTGTTTTTGACATTCGGAGAATATAAATGCGTATTATAAGTAAATACAAAAATGTTGCTTCTATGTTATATATTCTCTGCGCATGCGCATCATTTGCATAATGTCACCTTCAAAACACATCCTTAGACCGGTAGCATAATTTGGTGAAGATAAATAATGAGCGAGTGTAGAGAAAAGGAAATAAACTTGTAGACCTTCATAACAGATCTGTTTTTTATTATTCTATTTTCAATTTTTTTCTTGTGGATTTTATTACGATTACACATACCCGAACTTCCTGTGCGAGCTGAATCTCAACCGTCAGCTCGTCGCAAATCCCATTCGGCGTGCGAACGCTTATCAAGCTGTAATCGGCGTCCGGCTGCATTTGATAGACGCTCGGATATAAACTATCGTGCAGCTCTGCTGCTGCGTCCATGCACCGGCGACAATAATAACAATACGCCACATACTTATTAAATGAAGGTCGCGGTAACTATCAACTGAACGTACAAGCAAGCTAAATTCATATTCCCATCGTTGATCGAACCATGGCCGGTAAAAAGTAGCTGCATTGCGCCTCAATCAATGGGGTGTTGACGGTATAGCGTTGCAGCCTTTTTACCTATTATGGTATTAATCCATCTGCAACAATAATAAAATTTCATTACGAGCCGATGGATCGCTTATCGATACCAGCATCGATGGGCGGCGCGTTCCCGTCATTCACAACTATCCTCGGCACAAGAACGAAAAGCGCCAATTTATCAACTTGGACTTGCACAGCACGAATTGCTAATACGTGATAGCGTTTACAATTTGAATGTGAACGCACCGAATCAATTATTGAAGTTATACTTGCGCCATGTGGGCCTGTTACTAGATGAAATAGTAACCACATCGCCAACCAACTGTACACACATGCAACATCATCGATTTGGCACGGCCGTTGAAGATTTCTGTACGGGCGATGATGAAAATGGCACTCACAGCACGCATTCTTCGTGACGGAGGCGAACGATGACTGTGAATGCTTCAAACAGGACGAGCAACGAATTTCGTCACCCAAAGCGATGCAATCTGAACAAGATCTTCAGATCTCAGAGTATATTTAATTTATATTGTGGTAATTATTACTCATCCATTTTTATATCATTAGTATTGTATATATAATTGAATAAACAACTATTTTTACCACACACTGCTCAAGGCATATATACAACTATCTTGCACACTGCTGACATTTCTGAAGTTTTGAGATTTTTGACAGGAGCTGCCAACCTAAGAAAAAGTAAGTGTGAATTATCCATCATTTAAAATTTATTATCGTATTATTTCGTGTATTATTTAAATAAGTGATATTCAAAAATTGTAGAAGCATCATTCGATCATTCAACATTTAATTTAAAAAAGCAAATAATTAATTCAAATCAACATCTTATAAGTATTTGATACAGGCAACCAAATATACACACCCAAAAACCAACAACTTTCTAATTAATATTTTAATTGAACAAGTATTAAAAAACATTCACAAGTGTCTTATATCATATTACAAATACATGACTTGATTACAATCTATTCTACATTATAATGTATACATGCGTACCTACAATATTTGATTTGATGAAATTTGACATTTGACGCAAATCGGCCGGCGCATGTCATTTGACGTACGATAGTTCAAATCGGTTTAGTAATGTTGTGGTTTCTTGAAGAGCTGGGAGCTAACAGCAAATTGCAGCAAATAATTAACGTGATCATCGTACTGATTCTATAGAGTACGAGCTTACCAACCCGGACTGCGTATGTGAATTATTATTGAATTACAATGATTGAGCTGAATGGATATAGGTTATGCGATAAGGAACAATTTAAGCGTAATATTGCTAACACCACTATAAGGATTGCTTATTGGTTTGGATGTATTTAACAACACATGGCAGCACATGGACCCAGTATTGTCATGAATTTGTTTAATTGCTACGAATTTGGACGGACGAAAAGTCATCCATTTCGCTACAAAGACATCCAATGTTTTCTAAAACGCAAATGCACTACTATAATCAAATGTATGTAATAACAGGTAAGGATAACGTGCAACACTTGCTTTCCTAACCTCAAAATGATATTTGCAGCAAAGTCAATGCGACAATGCGTACGACAGGCGTATTATTCCGCATCTAGTCACAAATTACCACCGGGTAATTAATGTATAAGCTAATCTAAGCAAAGCTAAATATGTGATTGAAGTATTGACGCACAACAGGCAACGATGCGGGATGTTGAATTGCGCAAGGATATGTAAAGTCCTTTAGTGTAATACTGCCGCCGGCCGGCGAACATCGACCGTCACCATCGCAATTCAGGACTTACTACTCCTCACTTGGTTACGATGATTCCAGCACGGGGCTATGTTGTATCTGTATAAATGAATGGGATGTTGTACGAATCAAATGCGTGTGTTGATGATGACGATATGGGTGGCCCACCGAGATTTAATTATGTCGGGTATTACCATTGCGAGGCAGGTGATCGTCGAAAAGAAGCTGTGGAATGAGAATAAGTTGCTTCTGCTGCACTCTTTCTCGCGCGCCGACACAACGCACGCAGCCCAGAGAGTTTATAAAGAGTTTAAAAACTATCGTAATGAAGTCGTCAGTTTAAACTGTTTGTTTAACTTCAAAATGTTTCAAAGATAAAGCCACTTAATTTCGTGTAAATGTTTTAGAAAAAATTAAATAATTAATTCTTTTGTGGAACTTTNGAGAGTTTATAAAGAGTTTAAAAACTATCGTAATGAAGTCGTCAGTTTAAGCTGTTTAACTTCTAATTAATATTAATTACAAGTTTCAAAGATAAAGCCACTTAATTTCGTGTAAATATTTTAGAAAAAAATTAAATAATTAATTCTTTTGTGGAAGTTTTTCATTGTTTTAGAAATTATTAACGCTTTAAAAATAATCATTAACTAAAAGAAATCGTTTGCTATTTGCGTTTCGTAATCCGACAATATACCTACGCGGTAAAACACAGCGCCCAAACAAGTTCATGAAGTTGTCAAATATTGTATAGGTATACCTGATGGTTGACGAACTCCATGATTATGACATACTCGGCATGCTGTCACCTAACTAACCTAACCATCATACTCACTAAAATCATTGCTTAAGTTAACAGATCGAATTTGATGGGTTAGGTTTAGGTTATTTAGCAGGCCCGGCCTCGGTCTGTTGACCGAATCTAACTTAAACAACGATTTTAGTGAGTTTGATGGTTAGGTTAGTTAGGTGACAGCATGCCGAATATGATGTCATTTAGAGTAATCCCCCTTAGGGGAGTTGTTAGTAAATTTGCAAATTTAGTGTCAAACTTTAAAAATTAATATTTTTTTCCGATGGGTTTGCGACGATATTGTCAGAAGAAAAAGTTGCTTAGAAAGCCAAAATCTATGGATTAGCAAAATTTCATTCAATTCTGAGAAGAGCACCGTATCCTTTAGTTTTACCAAATTATTTATTACACGTAGTGGAAACACTTAAAAGAAAGCCAAAAAAGCGTTGAAGGTGAACATCGTTTCAGGCGAGCATCAACCCTTACCAACGTTGCTCAAGGAAATCAAAGAACTGCGCTTGCCTTTCATAGTATGTTATTTTGAATGAAATGATAATACATGATAATTTTGAAAGATACTCTGAGCCTAAAACCTGAAGATTTTTGATCAAATGCCATATCGTCGACAATTCACGTACACCAATTTGTCACTTCTGAGTACCCTCAAAAAATTGTGTTGGGACGATAGAAGAGATGAAGCATAATCGCCGTATGCACTTTCAGCGTCTTATAACATTAGACGTAAAACAAAACATATTTATTAATGTGCAGTTGTTTACCTGAGCTATTTAAATTGAAAATTTGATTACAATTTGGACACAGTCGTACATTTATTTCATTGCTTTTCGAATATGCACAGCCGGCCAATAACATTAAATATGTTGAAAAGGTTGCTGCTTACTCCTGCTGTCTGTTTTATGTGCATTAATTATACGTACAATATATTTTAGTTTTCCAATTATAACGCTTATTGGTCATGAATAGATCCCATTGGAACCAAAACCCAACTGCATGAAGGATAGAAAATATCAACACATTTTTTCACACAATTTGTAATTTGTATGGCTTTTCTATTAATTCAGGCTTATAATTGCCAATACTATCATGTTGAGATGTTTTCAATTGTGCCTGTTTTCTAACAGACATCATTGTTGACACATTCATGTTCTTTAACTGCTTTATTACTAAAACTACAAATATACGAGTATATATACGTATATTGAAATAATTTGAATTATTCAACTAATTTACCTCGTATATACAGGCCTCAGCTATCGCCTCGGCCTGCACACCTACTCGGCGACTGTAAAACCGCCTTAACCTGCCTTATAACGTAACATTGAAAAATAATTATAAATAAAGAAGTTTTTGAAAAAAATTGATTGATTTACATTTTTATTATTATCTATGTAAATTATCTGCAACCATTAAAATATCGGCAATGGGATGCATTCTAGATTAAATGAGCAACATTTGTGTGAAAAAAGTATAAGAAAAAAATTATAAATAACGAAATTAGAAACATTTAAAATTTATTAAAAATTATAGAAAAAAGGTGCTGGGAGAAAAGGTGCTAACTTAACGCCGGTATTTAAGAGTATTATTGTCATTATTATTTGAGTTATATTTTTCACTTCACATAAACACATTCATTAAGAAATACATAAATAGAAATTATTAAAATGTATAACCAATTGATTTTATATTTGAAAATGAAACGTGCATATTAAAATTGACAGTCTTTATTGGAAATTTCATATATAGGTAACTATGCAATTTGCAATTTGAATAAAAATTAAATTTAGTAGGAAATCAATCAAATTGCGTTAAAATCGAACAGATTAGCTGACAGTTTCATGAAATAAAATAATAATTTTGAATGCTCTATGGTTAATATTGAAATGTATGCTATTTCTGTATAAATTAAGCGAAACATTACCATAAAATTAAGCATTATCGGCACGTCCTTACCGGTTTTTTTTCCTGATATGTTTTAATTAATCGCAAATTAAAGAGGAGCGCAAAATCGCGCACAAATGTGTTTGTTGGGAAAACGCTGATGGTGTTGGCTGATGTATAATAAGATTAGGAGCAAACAAAGAGGGTGCATGTTCATTAGAATGATTGTATTAGTGAGTAATTTGTTAGATAAGACGAACCACTCAATCAACTCATACGAATGAAGAAAGGATAATTGTGTGAGCTATGCGCACCACTCACTATTTGTGTGAACTATATGTTTGTTGGGTATTATTCCCAGATGGGTTACGACCGCACGTCTTACTATTGGATTACGGATCAAAACCCGTCTTAATATGTCAATTGCGATTAGCAATGCGCTGGACATTTACTAATTGACGTCAATCATATTTTAACAGCCGTTTGGTGTATTTATCTGATTTCCACATTTGGTGCCACACTTGAAACCGCACTCTCGATGTTAAATAAATTATCTTTGAAATGATAATTTACTTACAATCGGTCGCATTGTAGGTACACCATATCAAATCTGTTTGCCTTTTTCACTTTATTTACATTTTAACGCGAATTTGTGCGATTTAATTAAATTTCGTGCGCGCTCGACGCGAATTTAATTCACTACAAATATTTGGAGAGAGAAAAATATATTGCAAGTTTACTTTATTAGCCGACCAGGCCAGACCGATATCATTTTAATTGCGAAATTATTCTAATATGTTATCTTAATCACCATAATAACGTGAATTAAATTAATGGTTTAGAAAATTTATACTAAGACTTCAAGTTTTTCGTCTACTGAGAAACAATTGCGAGTGAGAAAGATTTCACAGATTTACTCAAATGGCAAAATGCATATTTTAACATAATATTTGCAAGCGTAATCTTTACGATTTTTACAGTTATATATAATCGTATTATTTAAAAACTAAAAGCACCGAAAATAATTTAATAAAGAGAGGATTTTTAAAATTAACGATCCATTTTAGATAACTATTATTTAGATATATCTTAATTTTGCATAATTGAAACTAAATGTTAATAATCGTTTAATTATAAAAGAGAGATAAGTAAACTCGGCTATATAAAGAATTTTATGTATAATCCAGTGGTGGATTCAGTTTTAAAGGACCTTGAGGCGCTAACAAATTTAGGGGCTTCTATACTTTGTAACAATATACTAGTGTGTCCAAAAAAGTAAGACCAAGTTTCAATTTAATTATTAAAAAAACTTGTAAGCATTGTAATAAACATCTGTAACAATCTTTACATCAAAACATTCATTAGTTTTTTTATACGACGCTAAAAGTGCATGCGGCAATTATTACAATATTAAGCAAAAAAAGTTGCCTTAAATTTGGTTTGGGGAATGAAATTTTGGATGTAGAACTGTTCGGAATCTTGCAAAAAATCTTCTGGGACCAGGTTTTGTCAGAAAGCAATGCTTACAAGTGGTGGAGTTAGTTAAAAGAAAGTCGAAAAGACTTTGAAAACGAAGAATGCTTCGAACGAACGCCAACCCTTGCCGAAGTCAAGAAAACCAAAGAAATTTTGCTTGGCTTTCTAAATATATCTGCTTGGGATTTGTTGGTATGTTGAAAGAGTTTGCCAATATCATTTTGGACAATATTTTAAGCCTAAAACCTGGAAATTATTGACTAATGCCATGATGTTAACAATGCACCTCTCACAATTAACTCATTCTTGGTGACTTTATCACAAAAAATCCTGTGCATATCGATCCACAACTACCGAATTCGTCTTATTTAGTACCGTATCACTTATAATTATCCTAGAATCTCAAAAGACTTAAGAAACTATATACTATTCTTAGTATAAAGTCGTCGTTGAATGGTGCGTTGTAAAGTGGGGAGTGAGTCATATGCTCTATGGTCATATGAGTGATATTGAGCCCCATTCGTTTGTTGGGCTCGAAGCGGCCACCTCAATGGCCTAATGGAATATCCGCCACTGGTATAAGCAATTGATGGAATGATAGAATTTAATACTTAATCACTTTTCGTATTACTCGCTTTGTTGTTATCTACTTATTTTAAAAAAGTAAATAAGTACATGTTTGTTAAAAGTTGTAGTAAATATGAATTTTTTACTCTACCTTGCTTCTCTAATACCGATTTACATGACATGTTGTAAAATATATTATAACTTTCCTACCACGGCATTATTAGAAAAAAAAAGTTTTCTGCGCGATGTTAAGTTGAAAAGTACTTGAAAAGTGTAGAGTTGAAGTTTGAGTTCGAACGAACGTACTTACTTTTTCCACCAACCAATTTATCTATTTCTACATTATTTATTGCCTCGAATCTAATTATAACCAATTTTTTCACTAAAATAGCATTAAAACCCCTCGCGTTCTTTAATTACACGGATAAAGCACTCAAGCACATTCTTTTTATTTATTTGTTCATTCCGTTCAGTCTCAACATGCACCAAAAAACTTCATTGAGCATAATTAAATTGTATATATCAACTATGCGGGCATGTTAAATAATTTATTGTTTGATACTTGAAAATTCAACAGGTGCTTGAATAAACAACCGAAAAAAATACTACGATATATATAAATAAAATGTTGAAATTAATTCGATTTCATTTAGCAGCAGTTCGTGCTGATTGTTTTGTTATGTATTTTTGTTATAACATTAAAGTAAAATTTATAGCCACTCTGAAAATTTATTGCATGGTAATTGTTCTACGTCATTTAACAAAATGAATTATTATAATAATCAACACACGATGAAAATAACAATTTTTGTATTAATATTTATATTATACTATTATGTTACACAAAAAAAAGGTACAACAGCGTATTGTAACGTATAATACTGTGAAATATATGAGTTTAATTGTTGAAGGCAATCTGGAAACATGCAACAGTTACATTTAAATCTAATTAAATCTTTTGTCGGGACGTGGCGATCATGCAAAATAATAATCATCGAATGAAAAGACGTTATTTTATTGCACCTTTAACGCAATTGTTACAGAATTTATTGTTGTCGCGCTCGGTTGATGAAAAAAACGTGACCAAAAAGTGCAACAGGATGTCGCTATAAAAAAGTAGGAGATTTCACCAATTCATAAAACGTACGCCGCCTTTTTTATATATATATATATATATATAACAACAACAGTACATTCAGATAAACTTGCTACATTTTTACGGTTGCGACAGTTTTGTAATAAAGCTGTAAGTGGATGTAAATTAATTAATTATTGCAAATTAAGTGTGTTGCATTTTTGTGTTGATGCGCGCATTGAATGTAATGCGGTGCTAGTAAATTATCTAAAATATGCACGTTGGAAATTAATTATTTTGTAATTTATGCGTATTAAAATTTCGGCCATTCGAAACTATTTCGAAAATCCTGTTTAGTTTAGACAAATTTGAAGGATTAATTTTTATCGTTGCCGGTTTCTGATTGAAATACCATTAAAATATTTTTTGTATCGATCTTAAGAATAATTTATTGCAACTATGATTCAAAAATGTTGTTCCAATTTGGTATTATTGGCTTCAATACCAATATTAAATAAAAATTCTACTCCTATAATAATTTGTATGTGCCGCCTAAAAAATGACAAGTTTGGTTGTTTTTTTGTATTTTCCAATCAATTTTCACCTTTTTTTAACGACACTCTATAAATTACTGTCTTATCTTGTCATTTTAATATAATTTTTGATAAAAATCGATTCAAAATTTCAAAAAAGCAACGAAAATCGACATATTTTAGATACTAATTTAAAGAGTTTCAGTAAAAGTGTTCCTTTTATTGATTAGTTCCATTATCAAAATAATTTTAAGCAAGTTCTTTATTAGTACAAGATGTTTTTTTTTGTTTTAGAAATCTTGTTTAGTTTAGGCAAATTTGAAGGATTAATTTTATCGTTGCCGATTTCTGATTGATGTCAAGAATAATTTATTGCAAGTATGATTCAAAAATGTTGTTCCAATTTGGTATTGGCTTCAATATACTAAATAAAAATTCTATAATAATTTGTATGGCTTTTAACGTAAATGTATTTTATTCAATTTATTTCTCGGGAAGAAATACTAGGTCATGAAATCCATACATTTTTATTTCAATAAAATAGAATATTCAATATATTACTACAAGTGTGGGTGTAAGACAAAAAATGATGCCTATTTTTCATTCAAACATTTTAAATTGTTGATTTTAAAAGATACATCATTTTTTATTATTTTAGATTAAAAAAATATGTTTAAAGTTATTGTTTATGTTTGTTCAGTTTCGAACCCCCCAAACAAAAGTTTCAGTCAGCAGACAGTTAAATTACAAGAAAAATATTATCTTTTATTTATTAAATCCATGTAATCCATTCTTGGGGGAGCTAAAAGCTTCCTCATTTCCTATTTTATCTCATGAATAATTAGTGTACCAGAATGTAATTACGTTTTTTTTTATAAAATACTATGGCAACTTTTATCTCGCACAATGAAAATGAATTAATTTTTTTAAATTATCACATGCAAGATTGTTGAAAAAATTCAACTTGTTTAATTATATATTTACTCAGTTTGCGTTTGAAATTTCCTTGCAAACAACATAATATTCAAATACGAATTCTTTGCACATTTACAAGCACGTCACTGATAAATCAACTTCGTTTTGTCATTCTTATCACAATAGAAAATTATTTTCAGTTTTATATATACGCGCGTACACATGCACGTTTCCACAATTTTTTCCAACATCAAAATGTGAAACGCAAAGAAAGGGATTTATTAACTTTACAGCAACGTTTTCTGCGCAACAAAAAAAAAGAATTATTAAAATGAAACTTTAAAAGCATATCTTTTAATGAAAGTGCTTAAGCATGCAATCGTTTAAAGAGATTGACATCCATAGAAAGAGAGACTTCGCACATAGATGTAAATTGTAATCGGTACAATGCAACACATCTTTTTTTTTCGTTTGCTGGGCTGGAGCATTGAAAAATAAGCGCTGCTTTTATATTATACTATATTATCGTCGACAAGACGACTAATGATTTACAACGATGGGATAGTAATGAGCCGTCATGCAATATTTTCCATCGCAAACTTCTTCTTCCACCATGCCACACGCCACATCGCATATAAATTATTGTTTATTGTTTTCTGTGCGTTTCGGTGTTTCTCGTCCCCCCTAAAAAATGCATGTAACCAATTAAGCAATGCGTGATAAATCTATGTGCAAAGTATCGCTATTATTAAAAATACCAAGAACAGATCATATTACGAATGAAATGGTGTTGCACAGAATGGGAAGAGACAGAGAACTTTTGACCACAATTAAAAGGAGAAAGACATCATATTTGGGACATATACTTTGAAACAATAAAAACGAGTCGTTGCAGCTGATTATGAAGGGTAAAATCGAAGAAAAACCAGGTCCTGAAAATCGAACATCCTGGCTGAGAAACATTCGCTACTGGACCGGGTTAGACTCAAAGACACTTTTATAAGAAAAGCCGAAGATAGAGATGAATTTGCAATGATTACAGCCAACCTTCATTAGTAGAGTCGGCACTGGAAGAAGAAGAAGAAAGTATCACTTATTATTGGTCATTTGTTGTTTAAATAATATGTACATAGCTAGGAAGTGAAATTAGTTGAGTGCGTTTAGATTTCCAACGAAAACGAAAACCATTTTCAAGATTCGGCAAGTCTTTTTATTTGATAGGGTATTATCCATGAGATAAAATGCAATATTTTCCATCGCAAACGTATTCCACCATGCCACACGCCACATCGCATATAAATTATTGTTTATTGTTTACTGTGCGATTCGGTGTTTCTTGTCTCCCTAAAAATGCGTGCAACCCATGCGTGATAAAATGTGTGCAAAGTATCACTTATCAGTGGTCATTTGTTGTTAAAATAGGATGTAGCTGAGAAGCGAAATTAGTTGAATGCGTTTGGATTTCCGAACGAAAGCGAAACCATTCCCAAGTTTCAGCAAGTTTGTAAGACAAAATGCAATATTTTCCATATCAAACTTCTTCCACCATGCCACATCGCATATAAATGATTGTTTATTGTTTTCTGTGCGTTTTGGTGTTTCTTGTCCCCCCTAAAATAATGCGTGCAACCAATTAAGCAATGCGTGATAAAATGTGTGCAAAGTATCACTTAATATTGGTCATTTGATGTTTAAATAAGATGTACAAGTATCTGGGAAGCGAAATTAGTTGAGTGCGTTTAGATTTGCAACGAAAACGAAACCATTCTCAAGTTTCGGCAAGTCTTTTTATTTGATAGGGTATTATCTGTGAGACAAAATGCTATCACGTAAATTGATTCGTATCAACTTTCAGAAGGTTTATACGCACTTCTCTTCTAGATGCAGCGAGACATAGTGAAAAATTCGATATAATTTTACACTCGCTACAACTTTCATTGTCTAATAAATAACTAAACAAGTCAAATCTGTTAGAGTACAATAAAACCTCAGTGTAGACGGCGTTAATCCGTTCCAGATGTTTGGACGTATACCGAATAAGTCGTGTACTAAACCAACATTTCCCATAAAAAGTAGATAATGTAATAAATGATTAGTCTGCTTTCTTATTATCATACATTAATGAAAATGCATAATAGGTATTGTAAGTTATTACAAATATCGTACTATGGTAACTTACATTAATATCTTACCAAAAATTGAATAATAATCGATTTTTTTCAACGATTTTTACTAAAACTACTGTCCTTTCTTGTCGTTTTAATATAAATTTTGATAAAAACCGTTTGAAAAATGCAAAGAAGTAACAAAAATTGACATCTCTCAGACTACTCGTCAATTTTATTGATTCTTTGCATTTTCGAAACAAGATTGAACGAATTTTAAATTAGTAAAGAAATATAGGATAGTACTTTAAAGATTTTTAAAGAAAATATAGTTATTTTAGAAAAATTATACAATTATTGTTTCAGGTTGTACCTAGCGAAGTTTCATTGAATTTCATGGCGTTTTCATAGTTATCATTAATGTATAGAACACCTTTCTTAAAGTATTTTTCCGGTTCTTATTTAATTAAGTATTAGTTTCATTTCATCTAACAAATCGAATCACATTTCATCAACTATTCACTTTTGCAATATGATCGGTGAAAAATTGATACGGGCTAAAATATTACGCATTACACTTGTCGATTGCTATTTAATAAATCATTATAAAATTCCAAGTAAAAATATACATCACGAATTCTTTAAATACATATTTAGTTATCGTAATACACTGACAGTTTGTTGAAAGAAACTTTGCATTTGAAGTGTAATTCATAAAACAATTTACCTTCGCATGTTATTGATATTATTTGACAAGAATCTAATTTAATTTTACAATAACGTACAAGCTATTGCTAGAATAAACGATCATTTTAGCGTAGCGTTTCGCTTGAATAGAGCTTAGCCTAGAATAATATTTTGGACGGCGATAAAATTCATAATACCGAATGCATGCTGAACTTGAAAATATGAATCAGCTGTTTTGTCGAAGGTCGTAGTACTAAAATTCCTTATCGTTCGAATATACGTTGAACGTTTCACACAAATACAGAAGCCATTAAACTAAGTTTTATTCCCAATACTAGAGTAAATATTACGTGACATTAACATTGATACGATTTTTGGTAGGTAAATAATGCAATATACAGTCAGATTCGGTTATAACCAGCATTACGTATAAAAAGAGCTCGGAGTAATTTTAGTCCTTAAAATAATTTTTAAACAAGTATATAATTCACTGTGGAGAATTCCTCACAAAACCGCAAATTTATATTTTTAATTAATTTTGAACCTATCTAGGTTATATATGCAACTATTATTACATAACCTATAAATCTGTAGAAATCAATCTCTTAGTGAAGTTCCAAAACAAAATTATGAATGCTAAATGCTACATTAGTTGAGTGTAAATACACACATTCAATATTTTCTAAACAAAAAATATGCTTGTATCTATTATAATTATTATAGATTTGTTTGAATGTCTATTATCTGTTTTGTGATTAATTTAAATATGTTACTGTTTTTAGGATGATGAACTAATAATACCCACCTCATCGATTATACAGAATACGACATGTAAGTGATTGATTGACGAAATTAGTATAGAAATAATCTAATGCCAATTTGCTTTACAGATTTTATGTGACTACCGCCTTGGGATTTTTTGTGAATTTATCGAAGCTACCATTCGAATCAATCTAATTGTGGATTGCAAGCAGTTTTCCTTAATCGAGTTTCTACGTATATAGAATTGAGAAGCTGGAAGGTAAACCTATTGTTATTAAATGATTTTGTAAATTAAGATATTACCTATCTCACCCAATTTATCGAAAGTATAGTTATTGTATTTTTTTTGTGAAATCCCTAGAAATCAAGATATAATTATCTGATTTTAGAGGTGTATAAAACGGTGAAAGACTATCAACCCCAACAATTATTGGAAACTAAAAGTATTAAATAAATTGTCAAGCAATTTTATAGCAAACTTCAATTCCAACGAGATTTTAATGCATTAAATGAACTGTTTAATTAATTTATTAGCTACTTGACACAATTATCTTTCATTTGTAAATTATTCCACTATTTATCAACGAAATTACATATTTATTAAGATAAAGAACGTTGTTTATTACGCTCGCAAACTATCGATTGGTGTAACATTGTGGCATGCCAGCTTGACGAGTAGGAAACCGTTTTTTGTTTTCATACACATATATTCAGATTGACATTCCTTGATTGTTTATTTATATTGCATGTTTTCTGTACAACAAAACATATACCATGCTGGAGAAAATTACATACGACGTCTCCAGCTGGAATATTAGGTCGCTCGTTCCACATTTGTTATTCAATAGCTTATTACGATTGTCGAGAGAGAAAAAAACAGCCACTTTGAATTTATTATCTGAATTACTAGAACGATTTCAGTTGCTTATTATTATCATCGAGTCGAATTTTGCTTTTAATACCAACGCATTAGAAAGGCGGCATTTAATGCTGGCTATTTATACTTGTCGTTAATTAGTGTATATGTCGTAAATTATTTATTTTAAGTTGCGAATTTGAAAATATGTATCATGAAATCTCGCTATTAAGGCTAATAAATTATGAATATCTAAAAGTTTTGAAAATATTGTGATAGGTTTCGTCGATTTGTAATAAATTTCTAACCAGTTTGCATGTGTAAAGTTTTAAAAATGTATTTTCTATATAATATCGATATATAAATGCATTTCGATCTAAACGATGCAAACAACTTTTTAATATAAAAATTGTTTGAATATTTTTTCCCTCAATCATCAATTATTAATTGTTTTTATACATATTTTATCGAAACATCATGTAAAATTAATGCATAACGAAAGCGCAGCTTTTAATAATTTATGTGCTGTTAGAAAAATAAAACTTTCACGGAACTACTAGCGCTTAGGTTGTTTTTTTACAAAACGTTTTGTTTTGTTTGAGAGCATTGAGCGTTTTATAAAATGTATATATAATTTATACTAAATATATATTTTATATTTTCTGTGTGGTATTTATATTTTATAAAACTATTCTATTGCACATTATGCATACATAGACAAAGCAATTTATTGTATTGCTTAATAAATAAATACTGTATCTGTATGCAAAAGCATCTCCTTTCTATTAATTGTGTGCATACACAAAGCATTCAAATTTGTTGCCATTTCCATATTTGTGTCTTTGTTGGAATAAATATATAACCATAAATTAGTAAATTTTGCAAATTCATAATAATGTTGTCATATGCGAGCAAGGCGATTTTTAATTAAAATAAGTTTTTTCCAACAAAGGATTAAAACGGAAATTAACTTTTTTACGTGTGTTTTTATTCTCGCTAACACAAACTCAATCAAATATTGAATCCTAATAAAGAAATTATTGATCACAACAAGCTAAATAAAAGCTCATTAGGTTTTTATACCGAAATCGATAAAAATGTAATTACACTTTATGGAAATATAATTAATTTACGATATCATATCTGAATAATATAAAATTTTAAGTAATTATACTTTCATACACTTATAATAATTAAAATTTAAACAATTCATTCAACTTAAATCTTTTTAAGAAAGTGGTTTAAAATTTATATCGCTCGTTTGCAATTTCGGTTTGCTCTTTATTTTCTTCGGAGGTTGTTCCAGAATATCGCTTACATACTTTTAGAACAGTTAGGGAACATAATTACGATCCTTAACATAGAAACCTGAAAACGAAAAACCAATAACAATACTCGAAATCTTCAGATCGTTGTTGTTGTTATATCATCTGCGAAGTTACACGTATGTTATGTTCGTCAGCCCACATCGCACATGTGTCATATGTGTTATGAGTGCTCACTGCTTTATTGATTGTGTCTCTTTATGAGATATTTGTAGATGGGTGTTGCTACAACTGTTTAAAAGGGCGTAAAATATTGTGGATTTGATTTGTGAAAGTAGATGTTTAAATTTAACTTAAACACTTGACGCAAACGTTTACGCCTATAAGGTCCCTAAAAATTAATTAAGTTTTAACATATAAAAATTCTTGAATTATTGCTTATTTCTACTTACAAATCATATTTATTTATTTCAGAATCCACTGTTTTTATGATATTTGGAGATAGGGTGTTACTATAACTTAAAAAAGTGAAAAATGTGGTTTTGATTTATAAAAGTAGATGTTTAGATTGTGTTTCTTTAACCCTTCACGCAGACGTTTACACCTATAGGGTTCCTAAACTTTTTTTCCGATATATTCTAGAACATGGTGTAAATTTACTGAAAAATATTCTACAATTGGTAATTTAGTAATTTGTTTCCTGTAATAATATTTAGGTACATATAGAAATTCTTGAATTATTGCTTATTTCTTATTTACAAATCATATTTATCTTTTATAGAATCTACCGTTTTCATGATATTTGGAAATATTTTTTCTTAAAAAAAGTAAAAAAATGTGGTTTTGATTTGCAAGAGTACATGCTTCTCTAACACTTGACCCATACGTTTACGCCAATAGCCTTCTTAAAAATTTCTTTCCAATATATTTTGGAAAATCGTGTAAATTTACTGAAAAATAAATTCTTGTACAATTGATACTTTCTTAATTTGTTTCTTATACGAGTATTTACATATAAAATTTCCTGAATACCTAATTGCTTATTCTTACGATTAGTTACAGATGATATTTCTCTTTTGCACAATCCATTGTTTCTGCAATATTTGTAGATGAGTGTTACTATAACTGTCTAAAAAAACGTAAAAAAATATGTTTTTGATTTGTAAAAGTAGATCTTTAAATTATGTTTCTTTAACAACAACAATAAGGTCCCCAGAAATTTGTCTCCGATATAGTATATATTTACTGAAAAACATTCTACAATTCGTGTACTTACTACGACGTTTACTTATACGTATACCAATATAGAAATTTATGAATAATTTCTTCATTCTTTCACACAAATCAAGATTTTCTTTTGCACAATCCACTGATTCTGCAACGCAGTGTTAGTCATAGATTGATTGACTTAACTCGCAATGATGAAATGTGATTACTTCCTGCCACAATAAAATCAATAAAAAATCAATTTATCTAATTAATACCTATTTAATTTTGATATGACAATAGTCGGTTAATTTCACATACAATTACGCTGAATGGCGCGTTGCTCAAATTTACAGTTATCGATGTCTTAACCACGACTTAATTTGGGGACCCTCACTATAAACATTTACGACGGAGCACAAAAGATATTTATCTGAATTTTATGATTAGTGCAAAGGGTGTAAAATTAAATTAAACTCTCACAAGTAATGTCACTGGCTATCATTGTATACTTAGTTGGATATATTTTTTATTTATCGATAAACAATTTGTATAAAAACGAAATCTTTCATTCACATCACATCTAGTTAAAATTAATGCAAAATACTTATTAATTATTCACGAACTAGCAATTAAATGTATTTTTTATTACCACATTAGCTTGGCTATTCGTAAACAATTGTATATGAATGAAAAATTGAAAAAAATGTCGCACACACATGTGTATGTACGAGTATAGTGAAATATTTATTGATGCAGTTATAATTACAAATAAATTATAAAGTGTGCGTAATTAATCATACCCATAAATGCAAATATAATAATTTTAAATTAACTTGTACGCGTAAACGTCGCAAACGTTAAACTTTAATTACTAGTTTAAGCCTTCTTAATGAAATCTTTTATTTGGTACGTGTAAAGTCTACGATTCCTTAATTCGGCGGAATCTTAGTGAAGACTTAACATGTAAGCATGAATAATTCATCAAGTCCGAAATCGAATTTCTTATTTGCGACGTGTTGTAGGCGTTACCACCAAAAACACCGCAGGGATGTTAACTGCCAAGCTCATTTTCTTAAAACCCTCTGGAAGAGCGCGTGTGTGTGTTTATTGCTTGTTCAAAATTGCTTTTGTCTTCAAAATTAAATCAATCCTCGTTGGCAGGCGGTGGTGGAGTAGAGTTCAATTGCTTTGAACTAATTTCGTATTTTGGCAATTAGTCGACCAAAACGCTTTAACCACCTGACAGAAGGCATTGTTAGATTTTTTTCAGCCGGTTTATATAAACAATTCCGGGGGTTGGCCGAATGCGCTGACTTTAAACACAGCTGCATTCATACTTTATACATAAGTCATGAAGAGGGTGCATTACCATAATACCCTCAACTCAATTTTAAATTGTATTTAGATTAAGCACAAATAAAACTGTTCCAACTAGGAAAAACTATCAACTCAGCAGCCTACAAAAAAATAATTCATTATTTAGTTGTTTGCAATTGCCTGCACAATTTTAAAATGCAAATTGCATATAAATTCTCATATTATTAATGCAATAAAAAGTTTTATGCTTCAAATAATAGTAAAAGTAACACATAATAATAATAAAAAATGCTATGAAATTGTCAATTGGAAAATGAAAAATTATAAAACAGCATTGTTGAAGCGGTTTAATTTATTATAATTTTATGTGCATTGACAATTTTTCAGCCATTAAATTATCCGTGCAATTATCTTAATTAAATTTTATTTTCTTCGTGTTCGAATTGTAATGAAGTGAAGATAAATATTATGCCATGCGTTTTTTTTGCGCGCGATTTTATTTCGAAATTTATTAGCGTCAAGGCTTGTTAAACATGGCAATGTGTAAATTAAATGCTGCAATGGTTGGAAATTATTTAATTAAAGTTTTGTTAAACTATCCACACAAAAAATTTATAGTTAATTTGTATGTAGATACATGCAATTCTCCGATTTAAAAGTACAACTTTGGGAAGAATTTCTAACGAATTTAATTTTACATTTTAAAAAGTTAAATGTTCATTAAATATAAGTATTAACCGTTATCTCTCCATTTTATTCATAAATATATATATACTGCTGCATTGACTGCATTTTTTGCTATGAATATTTACATTTCTTTTTATTTAAAACTATTCTTTGTTTCATACATGAGTGTTTGTATCAAAATCTTTACTCACCTTTGACATCGTCTTCAGAAAAGAATATACAAGCAAACTATTTTTGTTACAAATTCACTGAAACAGTTTTAGAGGATAACAAATAGGTAAAGAGCTCAAAATTATTTTTGCCAATTTTCAAAACATAACAAATATTCTATATTCCCGTTTATTTTTTCTAAAACCAATTAAATATTTAATTGAGTACATGAAAGGAGAACTTGTTTTCATTTTTAAACTAGAAATGTTGTTAACAAAGTTGCATTTCTTTTCATTTAGGCTTAACACTATTTTTTATTTCATACATGGGTATTCGTATCAAAATCTTTACTTTGGTACTCACCTTTGACATTGTCCTCAAAAAAGAGTACAAGCAAACTCTTTAGTTTTGAAAAAAAGTTGAAAAATAATATCAGGAATAGTATTTTTGCTACAAATTCACTGAAACAGTTTTGGAAGGTAAAAATATGTGAAGAGCTCAAAATTATTTTCACCAATTTTCAATACATAATGAATATTTTATATTCCCGTTTAATTTTTCTAAAACTAATTAAATATTTATTTGAATACATGAAAGGAGAACTTGTTTTGTTGAAAATATAGTTTAGTATTAATAATTATTATTCAATTTGATAAGAGAATAAAAGAAGCGATATAATTTTTTTTTAAAAATAGAAAATATTGCAATACAAATCGATTTGTAGGTTTTTTTCGCCTCGCCGGCTTTTAGTAGAGCGGTATCGCTTACAATGTTTGCAGTTGAAATTGTCAACTTCATTGAAAAATTGCGCCCCGGCGATCAATCAATTTTTTGCGAATTATTTTATCATTGTTTTGTTTAGTAAATTGAATAATTAATGGCTTAAAAATGGTCGCTTATCAAAAATGAATTTGATTAACGAAGTGGAAGAAATGTAATTAGTCAGATGTAGTCAGTCATGCGTGCTGATTTATATATGCAAATTTGTATTTCCTTTTTTTATTATTATTATTTCGATTCTTATTTTCTGTTGGTTATTTCGTATTGTATATAGCATTTTTTATTTCGTTCCATTCTTTCGCGTTATCAGCGTAATGGATGCTTGGATCTGCTCGGACTCGGGAGTACTGTAAAAGGCAGGAGATGAGAGAATATCTTGAATCGCTATTAGGTGTTTAATCTATTATCTGTTATCTCAGTTTCTGGTTCGCAGCCTTTTGTCTGCAAGGATAATGGACTCAGGAAATCGTTTTAAATATAAATTGAACGAGGAATTAAAATTCATTTTGAACACTAGTAAATGTCGTGTCGCGCGAAATGAATTTATTGATTAATATAATAGAAAAACGTGTCGGATATTCTTTCACCATGTTGATACTTCATAGTTTGCTTTGTGTAAAACTTTCAACAATACCATTTCCAAGTTGAAAATTTTAGCGTAAAGTGTTCTTGTTCCTGAGTGCTTCACAAGCAATTCTTATTCGTAACACGCGTAAAGTTTCAGTAGGAAAGGTAGACTTTCTGACATTTGATCAGAAATTGCACTTGTTACAAGTTTTGCAAAGAAAATTTGTCATCTTTTTTGCCGCTCAAAGATTTATATATTGTAAGAAAAAAAAACTTGCGCGAGACTAATAATCTTCTTTTTCGTTACTTTTTCAAACAAATGATGAGGAAAATTAAAAATTCTGTGTGGACTTACTTGTAGTAAGCAAACATCTCCATCGATCCGACATCGAAACGAATGGGAATTAAATAAATTGATTGGACTCTTAACATATGAATGGCATTCTATGTCGCTTCGGTCATGTACCTTTTGGCAACGATTGTTTGAGAGACATATTTCTCCTCTATTGTATACCATTTCTAAACGTCTTCTATTACAACAATTGTCAAGGAAACGTTTGATCGTTTAGTGTCAAAACCACAAAAGCGATAGTTTGTAATGACAAGGGATCGATACCTTCTAACACCTGATTAGGTATAGAGAAGCAAACGGTGTGCGTTCTACATATACACATTGATCTTTACACTATAGGGGCACATCTTATTCAAAATATTTTTTGTGGGCGACACATCGTTAGTTAAAATTTCACATTGTAGCAAGTTTTTAGCATGCATGAGAAAAACCCTCCTAAATGTTACGCTTTATGTATAATATTTTTTTAGCGTGGGTATCATGTTTGTGGCAGCAAATTTTATTTATATTGTTGTAACACTGCTATTATTGTTAGGCTATGTAAAAATATTTGTAGTTTTTTTTTGTTCTTCAAAGCAATGTATGCAACATATGAATTGATATTTAACCGGAATATTATAAAATTTACGCACCACTTTTTTTACTTTATTAAAAATGTTTGAATCACTATTCGTAATCCACGTTCTGTTCTATTTTTAAAACAATGTCAATGTGTGTTTCAAGAGAAATGTGTTACTGATCCAATCCTTTTGTATATCCAGTACAAATGTATTTTTGTGTTGCACATATTTCTAGTATTTTTTATTCTATACACCTACTATACTGTTATTTATATGTTTTCCTCACTGTGTGAAAACAAATTTTTATGATCCAAATCTGTATAGAATAAAAGCGTATAATATTGAATATTTTTTGTGTTGGCAACTAAGTAAACGCCGATTTGTTCCAAGAAATAAAAGATTTTTTTGTAATGGAACAAACTTTAATCTATTAAGTATTTTCCATTTTGTTCGATGACCTTTTGTCATCTTACTGATGATGGTTTTGATTTCATCCTCATTAAAGTCAACTGGTTGGTTATCTTTAAGAGAAAAATCTCCAGACCGGAATTTTTCAAACCAATTTCGGCATTGCTTTTCTTTAAGGGTTTCATCACCATACACCAACTTTTTGGCTTGCACTGCGTTCTTTCCTTTACAGAAATCATAAAGCAAAATATAGCAAAAATGTTCGTTTTTGCACTCCATATTAATGTTGAGGTAACAAAAATACTTTGAGAAAATATCTACGCAATGAACTTATAAAGCTAGGTTAGGATAACAGCTAACATATAAAAAGAAGAAGAAGATCATAACATTTACGGATATCCTAAAAATGGGAGGGAAAAGCATCTATAACTGAAATCGGCAATTACTTAACTGCCACCCCGATATATAAGGACTAATTTGGCTGTTTTATTTATCAAAAATTTCCATAATCAATAATGTTTTTCTAAAATTTTAAAGCGTTAACAACACACTGTAAAAAAGCTACGATTCTTCTAGAGTATTTGAATATTGATCTTTCTACATGCATGTGCTTTTTGTGGACGATAGATCGTTATTTAAAATTTCATATATAATATAGAAAATTGGAGCAAGTGAAAAAAGCGCTCGTAAAAGATTCGAGCGACAGTCTATTTTATGAAATGATCATTTTCTGTCGGTTGCAATATTATTTTTGCGACGAGTATTTTGAATTCTAGCAACATTCAACGATACTATTACTACGTGACAAAACTTTAACAATGTCGTCGTCGTTGTGTTGTGTTGTTTGTAGCCCGATTTACTTATTGCACACTTCATGACTTTGTTCCGATCGCGCCACTCGCAGTTTAAACTTGCTGCATGTGTCGTAATCTGCAACCAGATTCCACCTAAACATACAACATGGTATTTATAGGTGACAAGACTTACAACTTCCAACACCTTTACTTAACATATTAATCTATTCTATATTTATTTTCATTCCATCTTGCATTTATTATTAATGTGTGTAAAAAGACGGAAATCGCTTTATTAAATTTACACATTAAATGCAATTCCATTTTGAATTAAATTTAAGGTGTTTTGATGCGATGTTCATGCTGCAAACGGCCTGCCTATTTTTAGATTGTTATATATTGCAATCATTTATTTATAAATATTGCGCATGTTGTTTATAAAAGTGCTTGTGTTTAATGGAGATTTGTGGTCGAATCAATTTTATTTTATTAATTTGATTTATTAAAAGCGGTTATATTATAAAATCGATATACGAAAATATAGTTAATTATTTTTTCGCTTTAGATTTATGTTTCTAATTATTTCTCTTTTTAGAAATATATTTAACGATTTTCTAATTAATAAATTCAAAAACACGATTAGTTTATAATTAATATAAAACTTTTATATTTTAATTAAAGTTATTATTTACTTATAATATATGTAGATTTAGCAAGAGTTCATTTAAGCAAAACACGTAGCATTTTTACTTTATGTTATTTTTTAATTAAATTTTTTAGTTTTTATAATAAGGAGAATTACTATATCAACGTTTATATTTCAAAGCATTTTAAATTCCAATTAGATATTCTAGAAACTTCCGCAGTTATATCCAATATTCCACCACCTACAACATAACAAAATGCGGCACGTAGCTTCAACGCCGCGATATAACAATAAAAATTTCAATTTTAATAAAACGCAATTTGATTATAACAATTATTATTCATAAACAACAACAATGTGATGTGGGAAATATTTATTAAAAGTCTATCTTACACCTCATTATAGATCTAATTCGTTTAAAGTACGTATATATCCTTAAATCTAAGTGGTTTAGCTACATAATGGAGTTATCTAAATGTAAATGGATGTTTTTAAAATACAAAAAAAAGGAACTTGCTTTTAATGCATGAATTTAAGTTGCTCTCAAATAAAACTTTATATTGCTGGCTGCTGCGCGTTACTACCGCCTGAAAATTTATTTCGAACACCAACTTACTACAGCAACAACAACAAAAAAGCAACAATAATTTACGCTAATCCGATTTAAACGGTGCTTAATTAAAGCCCACCTTTGGCGATAATTAAATTTTTTATTAGTATATTGGAATTTTTCCAATTTTATAAATTTAATCGCTGCTGCTTTTTAATTTTCAGCTGAAGTCGATTTATTATGGTGTGTGTGAGGTGCAGCAACCATCGCCATCGCATTATTAAAGGTAGGCTTTTTTTATTATATAATATATTAAAATTGAAAGTTGAAATTATCTTCACCCTCGCCGCATCAATTGAAACGCTGTCAGCATTTATAATTTGAATTGCTCGCGCGTACGCCACATTAAATTTGCTTATTCATTTCTCACATTCCGATTGAGTTTGAAATTTTATTTGGTCGTCTATAGGCAATAAATAGCAACTAATTAGCTTGAACGTGATATAGTCTAATTAATTAGTGTGGCTGGAGGATAGAGCACATAAACTAGTCGTAATGAGTTTTTCTTTCTGTGCATCGCCGCAATATTTTAAAATGTTTTATATAGACAATGTTCGAATGGAACGTGAGCGCATAATGAACATTACTGTCGCTTTTTATACCCTTATTTTCAGTTAAAAATGTACGAGTTTCCTACCTACCACATTCGAATCGTATAAGGATAGTGCAAATTAATAAGATAGCGGTACGTAGTACGCTTAATTATTAAATGGAGGAGTGATTAATTAAAACATGTGCAAAGCGACTTTGCGCTAAAAATTGTGTAAAATCTATCGTACCTGATTTAACGTTATGGTAATTTATATTACGATAGATAATCAAATTTGGTATAATTGGCTTAGAATTTACATAGATTATGCAATCAAAACAATATTTCTTTGAATGAAATGATTAATGTAATTTTCATAATACAATTATATACACTTTAATTAAAGTGAAAGTAACTAAGTAATTAACACAGGCAAGTACTTACATACATACATACTATTCGAATATTAAATAAAAAATTCATTTATCTAAAATGTATGAAGCGATCCTTTGTTGCGCATAAAACTATGTGTTGTTCTTTTATGAAATAGGAGCACAAAATTTTATATTATGTTTAATAGAATATTTATAGAATTTTCGATGAACGTTAATTGAAATGTTGCCTATTATCTAATTTTTTAACAACATTTTTTTGAAAGTATGAAATACAAATAATCCATTATTAAGCGCGTAATTAATTCTCATTGTACATTCAATTTTTTAGTAATTAAAAACTTGAGACTGTTTAATTAATTAATACACTATAAATTGGCAAGAAGTTTCGTGACGAGACAATCGTTATAACTTTTTTATTACTTTTACAAATTCCAAATTGTATGTTTATCATTAGATTTAGTTAAGGGTACCAATACATATTTGTAACGGATATAATACATACTTTGTTAGTTTTAAAATATACCTACTTGTTTAATCATATCATACATTTAAAAATATACCAAATTACATATTTCTGAATATAGAGACAACTTCATTTAAGGGCAAACCAATATAATTTAATCTTACCATTAAAAAAACGTTATCTCTATATGCAGATATATGTAGTTTGACACATTTTTGATTGTATGACTTACCAAACTCATCAGATGAAAATAATAAAATAGTGTTAACGAAGATTTACATGTATTTTTTTCAAACTCCACACTTAATTTACTGTCATAGGAGAATTATAATCACACAAATGAACATGTCTGGTACTTACCATTTGAAATGAACATGAAGAAAAATAGAATATTTATTTAATTTTCGATGAACGTTAATTGAAATGTTGCCTATTATCTAATTTTTTAACAACATTTTTTTGAAAGTATGAAATACAAATAATCTATTATTAAGCGCGTAATTAATTCTCATTGTACATTCAATTTTCTAATAATTAAATTGTTTAATTAATTAAGACACTATGAATTGGCAAGAAGAAGTTTCGTGACGAGACAATCGTTATAGCAGTTGCAGAAATACTTTTATTTTAATTGGATGAAGCGAAATAACTGAAAAAGTAACGTTTGTTAGAACTCGCATTAAAACTGTTGCACTTTTTTCTAGACGTATAACCTTTTACACTTTTTGCTTATCTAAAAACAAAGTTATAGAATTAAAGTTTACGTATAACTTTTCCACTATAGAAAAATATACGGCTACATTTAATTAGTATGTTCTTCTTTACGTTTATTTCAATGCATTAAAAACTTATTTAATTTAACTTTTTTACAATCCAAATATGTATATACCTACCAACAGAGTTATTTATTTACACACGCGGTGCGTATAATTTTTTTTCTCTCGATCGCTGAAAATCTGCTGCAATTAATATGATCTCCTGACTGATAGATGAGTTCATCAGCTTTACTAGGGCCATCAATCGTTTTCCATGGGAAAACAAACGGATGGCACGGACAGTTTTAGATATATTGGCGCGCACATATCGTACGTACGTACTATCATCGGTGTGTCCCCCCAATCCATACACACACACACACACACACACACTTGTGCGCTAATTGCACTTATTAACCGGAAATAGTGGCCCATCTTGTTCCGGTCGCGTATTCAAACAGAATAAAACGGTTACACATCATTTATTTATATGTATTTAAATTGTACGAGTAGGTACTTACATACACCCAAATTCCGCAAAATAAATGCGTACAACGTAGATAGATACACGCTTTTGTTTTCCGGGATTAACGTTTTTCGGGGGGGATTAACATTCCACACACCCTTACGCAACGCCACACAACACAAAAAACCATAGCAGTTTGTTATTGGATTATCCGAAAAGTGAAATTCTCCAAACACTCAAGACTCAACCCTTATCAGATTCTAACGAAATCTTACATTGTTAACCTTAATCCGACGCGCCGTATAAATTATTTCCGTTTTTTTGTTTGACATATTAATTTATTACGCGCGTGCGTATCGATAGCATTCAACGAACGTGAAAAAAGAGGTTATGAAAGCGTGATGCGGTATCGAATATCAAAGTATGTTTACGATTCTTCATCCTGCCAATTCTCAGCTAGTTGCATCTGGGCTGGAATGTTTTATTGCATGTTATTTTTTTAAACGATGCGTTATTAAGCAAATTCCAACTATAATTCAATGCGATGGATTTAAAAAAAAAGTTCAATAAATTAGCGAGAAAGTATTTGCATTTTCTAAATTTAATTAATTGGGACTTGGCTATTTATAAAAATAAATAAATTTTCAAATCCGATAATTTATCGCATAGTTTAATGTCTAAATTAACAAGCACTTAAACAATCTAATTTAAGCGAATGTGGAAAAGTGCACTTTTATTCGGTGGGAAAGTATAAATCATTCAAAAAGTAGATTTCCTTATGTAAATTCTGAATTTTAATATATTTTGATAAATTACAATAAGGTGAATTAATGATGGTGGTTATAATTTAATGGCTTTTAATATTTATCACGTCGATTCAACATTTTGTGACACTTCTGCTCATAATTATTCGTCTCGTTTTTACGCGCGACAAGCGATTTTAATTAAACAACTATATTTTCCACTATATGTATTTGATAATCGGAATGATTTATTTCCAGACTATTTACATTCCCATAGTATTTTATCTACATATTAGCTTGAAAAAGATTAAATTCTTGTAATTTCAGCGTGTTAACTAAACTTACACATCGCATCATTTCATTCAAAGAATATATTATTTATTCAAGCTAGAATTTACCCGGAATTAATTAAGATTAATAATGAAGCAATAAAATTCCAAAAATTTCATTCATGTCTCTATTTATAAGGAACGAGTTTGCAATGTTTGCATTCAATTAGAATGGAAAAAATATTTAAAAATCGTTAAAAGATGCTGAAATCTACAATTTTACAATTAAAAGCGATAAATTCGATTCTTCTTCTTCTTCTTTTTGGACGCGACGGTGTTTTAATTTTAAGCAAGGAAAAACATTGATGTCACTATGTGTCTCTATTTATAAGGAACAATTTTGCTATGTTCAATGAGGATGGGAAAGAATATTTAAAAATCGTTAAAAGATGCTAAAGTCTATAATTTTACAATTGAAAGCGAGAAATTCGATTCTTTTTCTTCTTCTTCTTGGAGGCGGTGGTATTTTAAGCAAGAACAAACATTGCTGTCACTATGTGTCTCTATTTGTCAGGAAGAATTTTGTAATGTTTGAATTCAATTAGAATGAAAAAGAAAGCAAAAATCGTTAAAAGATGCTGTGTCTACAATTTTACAATTAAAAGCGATAAATTCGATTCCTCCTCTTCTTTTTCGAGGCGACGGTGTTTTAAGCAAGAACAAAGATCGATGTCACTTCCACCCCAGCAAAGATTCTTTAAAGATTTCTATCAAAAATTGATGCGTGCGTCAAAGCTAACACGTACCCCGAATTGTATTAAATCCAGCCAAATCTATTCGCTGCCATGGCTGATCCCGCACGAAATCGGGACGATCCGCCTGGCCGGCTATAATAAAGAGGGAGATAATCCCTGAGATGGGGAATGCCGACACTAAGGTCTAATCAGACGAATCCATCAATTCAGGAAGAACACAAAGTTGTGTGCTTGCCCATAAAATGTTAAGACAATGTTATCACTTGTAAATGTAGTTTATATTAAACGAGCTGTAGTAGTGTGGTAGTAGTGCCATTAAATTTAGTTTTTTATAAATAATTTATATTCAAATTTCGTCGGCACTAAAGGAAGGGCCGTCCTTCAGCTACATTTTAATAATCTAATAATCAATTTGAAACCCGCAAGCTGGGAATGAACAAAAAAAAGTATACATTTAGTTGTGTGCGCACTGATTAAATCTTCAGATTTTATATTATAATATAATTATAAATGAAATGACTTGGACTCAAAGATAAAATAAAATCTACATTCAGATGTCCATAAACGTACGCATTAATATTAAATATATGAAAAGAAACATTTTATTGATGTTTACAGTAAATGTTGAACAATTTATCACTTTTGAACTAAATTACATAGATTTTATATTATAATGACAATAATTTATAGCGTGTCGCAAAGATAATAAATCCCATTTGCATATTAAAAAAACATTTGTAACATATGCTCGAAGTCTAATTATTTATTAAACTTTTTCTGCATGAATAAATTTATTTATGACCGAAATGCTAATATTCCCTGACGCATTTGACAAATTATTTTTGTTTTTTCAAAACTAAAATTTATTACCAAATTGCTGATGTTTAATTGCTGAAAAATCGTTTGGTCAACATGTTGATCGTAAATATGTCAAGCGTCGAAAATTTCTTACAACAAATAAAACATTTCGAATGCATAGATAAAAGGTGAGGACATGCATAATCATCAAAAGACATTCTAATCGATTGTAATTTAGTTGTTTATATTAACATTTAACGATATTTGCATTCGAAATTTTATTTGAAAGTAAAATGTTATATTATAAGCGCTGAAAATATTCGTCGAACAACTTTAAGGAGCCTATATAATTTGATAAACTTGTATTTCTAGCGCATCGCGTAATTACACATTTTGGAGTGTAAAAGGATTAACGCTAAATGATGTTTTGGTTTCTTGTAATTTACCTGACCATCACATTTTCACGTTATTTAAGCGCTGTAATAACAATGTTTAAGCGCCGTTTCGTAATTCCAACCACTGTTTTTGAAAAGCGACATTACAGTGTGGATTAAAACGCATTTAGAGCAACAAATAAATTATCGTTATATAGTCTAAATTTAAACTATTTCATAACACTCTCTTAAGTTACCGTTGTTGCATATTGATGATAAATAAAAAAAACTATGATGAGTGAATTTTAATTGGAATGCACCGCTTAATTAATTGTGATAAAATTTTACGTCCATTAAGAAAAGCCACAATCATGATTGAAATTTGAAATCAATTATTAATCGATCAAAACATTTTGCAATTTGCTTTAATTAAGAAGGCAAAAAGTATACAATTTGTCGTTGTTAGTGTTACTAAAAGCCTTTGCAGGAATGTGCACAAAATTTCATGCATATTTGTTTATTAGTTTATGTTTCCGATTCGATTAAATGGGGAAAAACATATGTTCCTTCTTCTTTTGTGCGGATTCACCTCTGCCAATCCATTATTTCAATTGTTCCTTAATTTTCGTCGTGTTTTGATGTATTCATGTTTCATCTACAATCATGAAACGACACCTTCAATCCACTGGATTGCGTCAAAATAACTCTAAACCTGCAGCCGAATATGTCACACGGTTGCGGTTTTGCTGAATTTTTTTGCAATCGGGGCACCCCTTTTTTAACAGCTTCTTGATCTGTAAATGATGGTTCAAAATGCTATGCGCCCGCTCAGTCGAGATGCTCACAGTACTAACAATTCACGCACCTTCACTCATTTATCCTCTAACACCATATCACGTATTTTTTCAATGTTATGTGGTGTAAAGACAGAAACGGGGAACTAAGACGGTCAACATCATATGTGCTCATCTGACCACAACAAACCTTTTAAAACCACTTGAATATGGTTCTTATTAGTGGTCAAGATTCACCAAAATGTTTCACTAGTTAATTTTTAGTTTCGTTCGCCGATTTGCCCTTAAAAATAATATTTTATTAACTCTCTAATCTGTTGTGCATCCATTTTAACTAAAATTACACATTTTTCCTGACTCATTTGAATGCTAAACAAACACTAATAAACAAATATGCATGAAATTTTGTATGCGTTCCTCCAAAAGATGTATCTAATGAAAAATAAACTCGATAAGTGCAAAGGCAGTACCGCTTTAAAAATTGCACGGACTTTTCAAACAATCCACGTACTGTCAATATTTTTGCTAAATTGCAATGTTTGTATTATCTTTATTTAATTTAGAAAATCTCAGAGCTAAAATTCAACGAAATAAAAATCAAAACGTTTTGTAATTTGTTTTAATTAAGAAGAAAAAAGTATACAATTTATCGTTGTAAATTAAATACTAGTGTTACCACATCTACCTCTTATTTATTTTTTGCTACATTATATATAATATTTGTATTATCTTTATTTAATTTACAAAATGTCAGCGCTAAAATTCAACGAAATGAAATATGCGATGAATATTTAGAATAATATCGAAAGCTTTTAAGTTATTTCGCATTTTAACTAATTTAGTCACGTTGGGGTGAATTTCTCATTATAGCCTTCAAATAATTAAGATGATTGGCATTAAATTTAATAAATTTGAAATGGCTGGTGCGCGTCTTCAATATAAAATGAGGAAAAAATCTTGCACTTTTTTTTAATATTATTGAAGCGCAAGGGAAAAGAACTAAGTAAGGACTTTGTTGGATTATATCGAATTATAATTTCCTCACAATTAGATTGCCTCTGTTATTATACACTAAAAATTTTAATTAAAAAGTTGACGGCGGTCCTTTTTGCGGTAGAAGGAAAACATCCCATTATTGATGCGGTTTCCAAACAAGAATTAAATCGTTGTTGTGACAATAAATTTTCTACGGTTTTTTTTCATTGTGTGGCAAAACAAATTTAAAGCCTACTAGTTGGCATTTAATTGTTGGTTAGATGTTTTGGTAAATATAGCAAATGGATTTATTTTCGGTCTCTAACGATCGTTAGTCTATGTCTGAAAAGAAAATAAGAATAAAACATTCACTCACACTCACGCAGAGCAATAAAGTAGCCGTCCAAACACTTAGATATACAGGGTTATACATTTTCCACACAACTTAAGATTTAATACCTTTTTCTAGAAAATCTATTACATGCACACTTTGCTATAAATCTTTAAACATTATTATTAACTCTAAATGCACTTCGCACTTAAAACACACATTTAGCAATAAAGTTCTAACAATTTTTGTTTGTCCAGCAACTAAATGCATTAACAAAACAAGTTGTCCAATAATTTATTCCCGGCATTATTGCTTTAAAGCCTCAAACATTCACATAAATTTGCAATTTGGACAAGTTAAATTCTGCATAATAATTAGGAAAATTAGCAACACACACTAAAATAAAATTAAAAAACAACACAAAATTATTTAATCATTATCTAATTTAGACCATCAACTATTCTCATTTTTCACTCAAAATGTACGTAATTAACTCTAAATTGGATTTTATTGTTTCATGATTGAAGCTAACAATAACTGATTGCATTTAATTTTAAAATACATTATAAAATAATTAGGATAATAATTAACAATCTAAATAATTTTTATATTGCTCAATTTTTATGTTCAAATGCAACGTGAGATTATCCAATTTTGTAATAAACAGTGCTGCCCAAAGAACAAAAGTGAGACATTTTAATTGTAGCTTTGTGACTTGTGAATGATTTGAGTTAAAATAATCTCAATACAGGGTGCTTATAAACTAAAACTAAAAAAGAATAAGGAACTTGGAGTATGCAGGACTTTCAGCAAGGGTCCTAATCGTGAATTTGAATCTGATCATATGGAAATACTCGATATGGTATCGTATGTTTAATTGGAACCCCTATTTTATCTGTGATATTTTATTTCACAATCGGGTTATAATTAATTGTAAGGCGAAAAGGTTTCACTATTTTAAAATCTAAAGGTTCTTATTAAAAAAAAATTAATCGTAATGGGCGCCCTCCAATTATTTTTTTGTTAAGTTAGTTGTTTTAAAAATTACAAGAAGCGAGACATGACCCTTTAAACAATGAATATATTAGTAAATAGTATGAATAATGGCATGAATTTACGTAAAATATTAAAGGTTGTTAAAGTTTAGAGAAGAGCGACTTATTTTGATATTTACATAAAATCAATACGTTAAAAAAATTAACAATCACCATTAAATTTCTATTAGAATAAATACCATTTTTATGAAAAACTGTGTATTATTGTATATTGTTGACTACTTATAACATCTATTTGAAAAACAAGTTAAATAGAAATTCTCTCATAATAAATTTATAAATATGTTCAAAATTATGCAAAGGTGTAACAAAACGAATTGAACAATAAAACACGTATAGTAATAAAAATTTTGGAAAATTAACAATACAATAAAATTTTCTATTTATGAATGCCTGGAGCTTTTAAACACGTACATACATGTCTAATATTAATAATATTTTTTATTAAATATTATCACAAAAGAACATCGCTGTATGTGTGTGTACGTCCTCACAATGCCTGTAAAGAACACGAACGAATACGCATTGAAGAGCATCATCGTATTTTCACAAAAATATAAAGTATATAAATGTGCGTGCGTTATTTTTCAAATGCGTAGGCATCTACATATAAATTTTCTTAATGTAGATGCTCTATTATGGTCGACGAGGCCCATGAAAAGAAAAGAAAGAAAAATGCTGTGTGAAAATTCTCCAACGTTGCTGTATGTATGTAAGTGTTGGTATAAAGCAACCACATACAAAAAAAACGAATTGAATGGCACACACAAGAAGTGCGTTTCTTAAGTAAATATAGTTTTATATACACTCGTAAAATTAACGTTTAAGATAGATATAAAAATCTATTAATGCACCGTAATCCCACGCTCCTATTACTAAAAAACAAATAAGTTAATGAATAAAACGTTCGTTTTATTATTATGAGACTTATAATATAATATATATACGGATATTTAAATATAACAAGTGGAAAGCAATTTTTATACTGCCAGCTAATTTGTAATAAAAAATTTATGGCGTTTGAGACAAAACTCTCAGCTTTTTAACTTAAAATATATGACAATCTTTATTAAATATTAAAAATGAACTGTTGTTTTATCATCGTCGCCTGTCATAACTATTTTCTTTGATTGATTATTATATGTAATTGATTTTTATTCAATTATAAATTCTATTAACGTATGTAATGCAATAAAATGCATGTAACTGTAAATAATTGTAAAACTAATAATGGTTGATTGTGTTTTTTACAATATATATAAATAAATAGGTACTAATTTCTGCAAATTGGAAAAAACTTTAATGTTCACAAAATAAATTTTTAAAAGCAATATAAATGTAAAACTTATATTAACAACTTTAGCGTTTTAATTTATGTTGAATACGTAGAAATTAATGAAAATAAATATATAGGGGAAAGTTGGGTAAAAATTATTAAGTATAGAAATCAGAAAAACGCATCAGTACCTTGCAAAAAACATTGTGTAAGCTAATATATTGCAAAATAACGGCAGTTCCTCAACAAATAAATTAGCGGCCCTTACATATAATATTTCGTGTGTCCTGTTGTAACTGAAATGCGCATAAAAATTGAAGCCAAATTATTTCTATGTATAATAATTAATCAAGGATCTAATAATATATATACAAAGAGGCATTCTGCCCTGCATTGCTGAATATTTTAAGATATAATTTGCACTATATTGCCCATTACATCTTCTTGAAATAAAATTTGTCCAACGGGGTAATGACGTTCCTTGCTTAATTTGATATGAATTTCGAAAAGGCAACGAATGATGGCTTAGATGTGATTTATGTTTGGAATGGTTCATACGAAATGCAGTTTACAGGACATCCTTCATAAGTGCAAATGTGACTTTTGTGTATTTAACGACAAGTTTACAATATGTCGCTTTGTACCTTTTTTATTTGTTAAAGCGCAATTACCCTACCAGTTTCGCCATTACCCTTTCATGATTTTTGCGTTTTTTTTTTGATTTTTTAATACTTTTTTTAATTAATTTGTAAATTTTTTATATTCATTTAGAGAGTATATTAGTTGCTCTTTCATGTACATTAGGTGCAATTTATTCATTATTAGTTATTTCAGAACAATTACCAATTATCTGTAGGGGTGCGAGATTCCCCCACTCTCCCCCAACAATGTATTCAATATTAAATATGATTATTTCAATAAATCATGCATTTGCAGACGCAACGAAAACAAAAAATCTAAAATTATTTTTAAATATTTTATGATACGGATGTTCACAATGTTTGATTTACGTTCACGAACATTAACTGTCAACAGTTAACACATTAATTGTGCGCCTCAAATGAAACTTTATCTCTTCAAACAAGAGCGTTTCTTTTTTATCTGTCTTGTTCCGAATTTTATTTTTATTCCTTATCGTCTACCACAAAATTTATTTATAAAATATACGGCGAAACAAATTCAATCAAAAAACTGTTTGTGTATCGAGCCGGCCGAATTTATGTTACAATAAATATAGCGAGCCTGGGCTTCGAGCAGAAAAAAATATATGGTATACTCTCCCATACATATATACGAAATCTAATACAGGATGATTTGTACCTCTATTAATATTAATAATGTATGCTCTTTTGGTCGCGTATGAATGTGCCCTATGTCATGTTGTTTTTATTCCGCTTTTTTATCCAAAAAGTATCGCGTTACAGCATCGAACTAAATGGGGGCATTATGCTAACAAAATTTTTTCAAGTTGATGTCAAATCCATTGCCCTAATATGTAAGTGATATCTGCAGTTCGACTGTATAATGCTTCTCATTTCAAAATAAGGGAGTGTTTCATTATTTGTTTAGGATATATTTGAACAAGACGAGGCTTTTTTGTCGTACCAAAAAAATGTAAATAAAATTTCTTTGATCCAAAAATTCCGTAAAGAAAAAATCGTAAAGTCGTTGTGCGAGAGGGGGTCAAGTTTTAATGCATTAATTGTGTAAACACGAGTGGTGCGTTTTTAACGTCAACGTTGTTCTTTTTCTTTTTTCGGTGAATGAATGAATGGCTATGGAAGAAATCAATAAAAGATTTACGATTATGGCCTCGAAACCTGTAATATTATTATAAATTATTTTTTCATTGTCTGATTTCTTGCATCAGTAACGACACATTTGCATCTACTTAAAAACCAACCAACTTTTCTCCTCGCTGCTTGCTCCTTCACTTCACAAACTAACAAACTTTGAACAGATTAAACTTCATCGAGATGATTTCATTTAAAACTTTTACCCATGATCGCATTAGACAGCCGCTTTCTACATTTTTCAATTCACTTAATTATCTCATTAGGCGTCTTATTCAATCAGAAAAATTAACAACCCCCTTGGCGGCGGCGGTGACGTATTATTGCCAATCCCTCTCCACGCGTTATTATTCTCAATTTATTATCAAAAGAGTATCCTGTTCTTGTCATGGGGGGCCAAGCTGCAACCAAATGCCATTGAAATGCAAACTCTGACCCAGACTACAGAAGTTTACGCGCGTGTAGGGGGCAACTACAAAAAACATAGGGGTGCGACAGTGCATTTTGCACTGTTATTTTAAGATGACGAATGGCATAACACATGCCACATTATAGATTATAAAGATTTTTTATTATAGTGCGTGAGTGAAATGAAATTACCACTCCTCGGAGACCAAATTGTCAGCTAATCCTCGTCACGATCCGAAAGCCATCAGTGACCTTTGTTATTTTAGTTTAAATTATATGAGGGCTGTTAAAATAGATCTTCGATGTTTTGAGTGAATTTTCATGTTTATGGTTCGTTTTGAAAGGGCTCTTTAATCTCCTACTTAGAATATATTATTACCTAAAACTTGTTCCGAACTATTTAATGCGCATAAATTTGCTTTGCCTTTAATGAACATATGATCAAACACCGATCAGTTAGGGCATAAAATCGCCAAAGACAATACATTGTCTTAAACAAGCTACTCAATATTTAATTGCTTATTTACTTACACTTGTGCATATTGCATATACCAACAACAAAGCAGCTTCTGTTAAAAGCTAATAAATTTATTCAAAAATAATAAATGCTAAGTACTTGTATACATATAGTATTACAATAATATTGTTTTTATTTCGCACTAAATTTTTTGTAAACAATATAAATTATAAGTTCACTGAAAAAAGTACTACTACTGTCTAGCCATATAAATATTAGTGCATGGGGTAAGTTTGGAGCATGCAGCAGACACACCACAGCTGCCTACACGCTGCACAAAGCTCAAGAATACTTTTTAATCTTGCTGATTTTTTGGGTTTTTAAATTTTCTGCAATTTCTTCTATAAATTGTATAACATATATGTATTTGCAACTATTATGTATCTAAAATACGAAAAACTGAATACTTAACAAATAAAAATCATTCTTTTTTTAAATGTACAATTTCTGTCAATTATTCGGATATTGGTTATCATATAAAATTTAATTTAAACGAGTGTAGAATATAACTTGCACTGTTTTTTTGATAAATTTCATTGCTTATTTACTATTTTTTTTTCATCATTTTTTCATGAGTTTCACTGTTTTTTGATAAATTTCATTGTATTTTTACTGTTTTTCATCATTTTTTGATGAATTTCACTGTTTTTTACTGTTTTTTGATGAATTTCACTGCTTTTTTTTCAATGCAAGTTGGTTTTTGTCAATGTAGATTATAGAATATTAGTTTCACTTCAATCACTTATAAACAAACAGAAGATTAACGTCGAACATTCGTTCAAAATTTGTACGAACTTAATTCACTCCACCTCAATTTTATATTCATTTTAATCCAATCGCAATAAAGTATAGAAAGTTTTTAACCAGTGTGAAGTTAGCCTACCGTTTCCAGCCTACCGTTTTTAGAAATATAGCTAATTTTTAAAATGCTATAACTTTTTTTTTAATCAATATTTTAGCAATCTGTTAAAACCCATTG
>JARJDW010001867.1:0-16695 GCA_030264715.1 Adinopsis sp. GC000173
CTCAAATAAAATTTAAAGCAACTTTTAATTTTTAAATGCAGAGTTTCCTTCCATTATCCGATGAAATTGTTGTTAATTTATCAAAGTGAAAATTAATATAAAATTGGTCTCACAAGATTTACCTTACAGTTATTCTTATATCTTTTACACTTTGTTGTTTTCAATGATTTTGTAGCATATAATTTTTAATTGTTAAATAAATAAACTCTTGGTTGATGACATTATGGTTTACCACGTAACTGCAAACAATATCATTAAATTCATATAATTTTTAATTAAAGGATTTGGCTGATGTGACCGGACAAGCAACATTTTAATTAATCAAAGCGAAAAAAAAACAAAATTTCCTCTTATGATCTATTTTGTAATTGCTTTTGCATTTTTACATATTATGTTTACTTTGTTGTTTTCAATAATTTTGTTATTACTCTCATATCTTTTGTATTTACATTTTATCTAAAATTATTTTACCATACATACCAAATTTGTTTTCATAATCATTTTAATTTCAATCATAAAAAACCTTCACAATAAAATCCATTGAATATAACAAATGTAGGACTTTTTATTAAATGCCGAATTAATGAATCTCATGATAATTAATCAAACAAACATTAAACACAAGGTACGTTCGGTAAGTTTACACTGGTTACTATATTGTATATTTATTCTTATTATATTTTATTATATAATAAGAATAAATATAATATAATTTTTAGATCTGCAGTATCAAAAATACGCATAGCTTTGATGATAGCCAAACTTCGGAACGAAGACGGCACCTAAAGAAGAAGAAGATATTTTATTATAATATTAATAATTATTTTTTTAATAGTTGTAGAAGTTTAGTACATACAGTGGAACCTCAACCTACGTCCATTCGACATACGTCCAATTCAACATACAACCTGTTTTGCCAGGAAATAAATACCTCGATATACGTCTTCGATATTCGATTGTACGCAAATGATTCTATTATATGAAAAAAATGTATGAACAAATAGTTTCACGTACGTCCAAACATTTGGAACAAATTAAGGCCGTATGTCGAGGCTCCAATGTATAATAATTATTTTATATCTAAGTATGTAATAATTATTTAAAGAATTAATGTGTGAACCAGTTGTAATGTCTTACCATATTAATAACTATACCTATATATTTGATTACCTTATAGCACCTAATGTGTAATTTTATTATATTTACAATTTCTAAGTAATATAAATAGGAATATTATATCGCTTCTATATTTAATGAAGGAATCTTTGGTTTGTCTACACGATATTGCTTCCCTCATTATGTTAATACCCATTTTACATATCGCCAATGATTTTAACAAATATTTATTTAAATTTAATTGAAAGATAAACAAATAACTTAAATTGTCATATAAACATTTAGTGCAGAATAAAGAAAATTAACATTGCGTGAATGGTTTAACCCACCTTAGTCAAATTAAATATATTTTTATCATAATTTCACAATTTTTAACAAATTTTATTGATAATTACAAGCCAAGAGCATATTGAAGTAAAAAATAAGATTTGATAGACATAGCGGTTTTTTTATTGTTCGGGTTAATTTATTTCGAATTTTACGCTGCTTATCGTTGAGCGGGTTTGAATTCTATAAATAATTAAAATCTACTTATAGAGGCAGATATAATATTCTACAACTATTGGTAATAAAAAATTAAACAGTTAAACTACTTGCTATAAATATAAAGTCATAGTTTTATTGCCTAATCTGTCACGCATTTTGTGTAACTTCGGCTGAAGGAGTTAACTGTTTTTTTTATTTGGTATGTGATGACACCTAATTTTAATTATTTTATGATACTTGTTTACATGATAATTATGAACAAGCTTCATAGTATTCGATTAATTTTATCGAGAATACATGTTTTAGCATAGCAAGGAATGAGGTAAACATTGTTGTTGTGGTTTCGTTTAGACGATGAAAATAAAAAGTCGTGGGCGGTTTAACATCACAAAATCAATTCATGTGAATTGATTTTCATTTATTTAACAAATAACTCTAATAAGTAATATTCGCGATGTCTTATTTGAATATTTGAGTTAAAATAGATTATTTTTTGCAAATGATTGTTAATCGAGTTATCGAGACTGCATGTTTTAGCATAAAAAATGAGGTAAACATAGACATTGTTCTTGTGGTTTCATTTAGATGATGAAAATAACAAGTCGTTAGCGGTTTAATATCATAATAACAATTACTACTATTAATTCATGTAAATTGATTTTAATTTATTTAAATAATAACTTTAATAGGATATATTTGAGATATCTTATTTCAATATTTGAGTCAAAATAAATTCTTATAATGAAAAATCTTTCAAATTATTTTTTGCAAATCATCAAAAGATATTGCTTAATGTTATCGAGAATGCATGGTTTAGCATAAAAAATGATGTAAATATGGACATTGTTGTTGCGGTTTTGTTTAGACGATAAATATAAAAAGTCGTTAGCGGTTTAATATTTAATATATTACAATTACTTCTATTAATTCATGTGATGTGATTTTAATTTATTCAAAATAACACTTTAATAGAAATTTCCATAATGCAATATTTTTCAATCTATTTTGTGCAAATCATTAAAAAACATTGCTTAAATCAACTTCAATATTCCAAAATTAATGATGCTTTTTTCTACACAAAAAACAGGCATGCTTGTTTTTATAGCTATCCCTATATGCAATTTTTGTAAAATTGTTTTTTTGAAATTTGCTAGTATATATTTGAAACTACTACATTCAACTTGTCCAAACATACATACTTTAAGTCAGAATATGCTTTTACAATGCTGAGAATCGATGATCAAAAACAGTATTTTACATTGCGTTTTCCATATTTTCTCAAAAATTAATCAAGATAGAGACTTGATCTAAAAGGCATTCGTTTCATATAACTAAAATCTAGTGTAAGGTGGTATGTTAAATAATTGGTTAAATATTAGATTTTGGTTAGTTATTTAAATATTAGCAATTAACAGTTATATTATGGTTTCGTGATGATTTATGTTTGTAGTACGCCAATTTGAGTGATTCCACACGTTATTTTATAACGATTGCTTGATGATTAATGCAAATTTAATAAACTTGATTCTGTAATTATTTTATAATTATAAATTGGGTCAAACTTTGCAAATAATTGTAAAAATAATTATAAAATTTAACATTTTAATCATTTTCCTAAAGAAGTACATAAGTACCACGACACCAGAATGCAAGATACATTTTAACGCTCTCTTTATCTGTAAATGTTATTCATTTTACTCGAATACCATCATGTGCGGTGTCCTTTAGGCATAGCGCTTCGATGCGGCGCATCATTTGCTTATCAGTTGGAACCGGCTCTGGGTTTAGGTATAAGTAGCATAAATTGTAATATTTGTTAATAAAATTGTTTAAAATTCTTTTAATTTAATAAAAATTTATAATTTATTTTTTTGTTTTGCAAGGAAAAACCTAATATTTGACTCAGAAATTTCAAGGATTTTTATACTAATGAATCTTTCTCTGAATTATTATGATTAGCTTAACTGCGTTTAAAAACAACATTAATTTTCTCATCACAATTTCCATCTATATCAAATTTGTGTATCTATCTACTAATTATATTATGTATATCTAAAAATAGTGAATTATGTAACAAGATTTGTAATTATTTAGCTGACTTGGGCTATGATTAAATACTATTAGCTAAAATCATTTTTGGTGGCCGTTCTGTGGTTCTACATTCTATGGATAATTGGAAGTAACATTATAATTCGTTGTCAGATTGTTTTGATGTTGAACAACCATCATAGCGTTAAATAAACTAGTGGAATAAGTCAACTGTGTTTTAATATTTAGATAATGTAAGTATTTGATAATATAATCAATACTTTATTATTATGCTGGTTAGAATATGCCTCTACGTATTTACCGTCCTGAAAATTACGAAAGACGAGTTATGCAAAGCGACAACAGTATTTAGTTCATGTAACATTCTTGGCAGGGCCGTTCTTTAGAATTTGAAGTCCCGGGCACAAATTTTGAATGGGGCCCCCGTAAATAAAAAATACGATAAAAGACAAATATTAAAGAATTAAAAATATGTTGCATTACTTTATAACTATAAAATATATATATATTTATTACCACTTTTCTCGTTTGTATGTCATGAAACAACTAAATTGCTGTGTCTATGCTCTAAAATCTATATATCTCGATGAACTCATTTTTTTCAAAATGATCTACTCATCTAATGTGCCATAATTACAAATGATAAGCTCTATGATATTTGTATCATATTTGTGTCCGTCTGCCCAGCCGTAAAAACGCTACTGTTTCTTGGTATATTTATATTTTCGATATTTAAGTGGCAAACTTGTTAATATTATTAATTTTAACAATCTATATAAGATAAAACTCGTAAAGTTGAAACTTTTATAGAGAAATATGTCATTACATGTAGTACAATTGTGTTTATATGTAGGAGTATATTGTATATTATCATGATTCAACAATTGATGGTAACACCAAAATGTTTTGATTTTTCGGAAACTATTATAATTAAATCCTGGTATGTTCTTATTATTTTCATATCAAAAGGCACATTTTGGAATCTTTAAATATTTTCATTTTATAGAGGAATTAATAATTATTCATTTCTCAGAATGCACCTATGTAACCCCGCTTTAACCATATAAATAGACGGTTTCCTGTATTTTAGTTTAGTCGCGCATAGATAATGGTTCACCAAGAGGTAGCAGCAAATATCTGAAACTTTATTTTCATTTTGTTTGATTTAATTTATTTTGCTGGATTTTTTTGATTACACGGACATGCAGTGCTTGGTTCATTAAATCAGTTCTCTGATAACATTGTAACGCTTGTGAATCTGAAGGCGGATATGTTTAGAGTGGACTGCAAAATGAGAAATGGTATATCCGCAGAATGTTTTCCTTGGCACTGGTGGCCAACTGTAGAATTATCCTGCTAAAATTTAATATTTTCTTTATTTAATTAGTTATTTATTTAAATCTATACTTTTAATATTTAGGCCGAGAAAGAAATGTTGACCTTAAAAAGGTCGCAAATGAAAAATGTTTAGAATATAGGTACTAGATAGATGTGATAAAACAATTCCATTCTTAATGCAACTAAAAATTGTTATTGAATTTTTCCAACATTCATCTAAAGTTTTTCGAGCTCTTAGGTTCGACAATCTCCGACGCAATGCGCCTCTTTGTGACCCTGTAAATGGAAGAACTACTGCACATAATTATGAGGTTCCAACACATGACCATCAAACCTATAAAAAGCGGCTGTTTCATAGATGAAAGTTTGCACTAAGCACTTTCCGCAACATGATTAGTTTTTAAGGTCACTCTGCAATATATTTGGATTTCTATGGAATAGGCGTATGTCAAAGGTGCTTTACTAATTATGAAGTTTAATTCTTAACAATGATTTAATAGTAGATTATTGTATGAGCAATTATGGTAGCAATTATTCGTGAGTACAAAAGTTTGCATCACAAACCGTAGGTGAATGGTGCAAGTCATAATCACTAGTGTAATTCTACATTTTTTTTATTCCTGAATTTGTTTTCTTGAAAAGCTATCATGTATCATGTAATAGTGTTGCTATAATTCAACAAGAATAGCAAAAAATCATTTTTTAAAGTCAATGTCAATTTATATCCGGATGAGTTTTGGCTGGGTGTTGAGGACTGAGGCGTATTTCATCAACATTTTGATTACAATGTTGTAATAAAATAAAATTTTAATTGTGTCTACATAATTGACTATTGAGCATTTTAAATTACTTAATTGATGTACAAGGTATTTATTATAGGTAATTGAAATGAGTTGTAAAAACAAGATTTTCGCATAGATACTTTAAAATGCAAATATACATATATTGTGATTTAAATCACTTTTTATTATTTTTATTATAATTAATTTTAAATGCATTTTTTACAGTTTAGAATGTATATGTAAATACATCTTGGAGATTTGCATAATCAAAACTCAACAGCGATTTATACTCTTTCTGTATTTATATTTTTGGAATATTATTTAGCTCAACATTACTTTCAAGTTAAATGATACATTAAGTTATACACCCAATAATATTTTATCTATTTTTAACAGGACAATTTTGAGGTTATCTTATCAGAATAACAGGTCTGACAAAAAAGCATTTCAATTCTTGTAATTATTCTTATCTTTTTCCTACAAGATTCCTTGTTTGCCCTGAAGAAAATGTAGATAGTTTTCTTAGGAATTACGTTTACGGGATCTGCTAGTCCGACTTTATTTATAATGAGACCCCTTGTTTCATTAATGATGAATGAACAGATTAATCAAAGTATTGTCTGTTGTTTACGACTATTTTCTTCGATCTTTGGAACAATTTTCAAATACCCTATCGAAAAAGTGCCTCGTCTTTGAGCTAACTCAATTTAAAGGCTAATTTTCCACTTCGATGAAAGAAGTGAATCGTTGACCTGCCAAATCGTTCTGCATTCGTTAGAATAACCAGTAATCAAAAAGGGCTATGTTGGGTGACTAGAGCGGGAATATACTTGTATATACCCATTCGAGTATTTTCAAATAAGTTTTTACAACTCGTGCAACATGCGGCCGAACGTTACCATGTAGAATGATAACTTTATTATGTTTTTGCTCGTATTTTGGAGGTTTTTCTCGTAATGCCCAGCTCAAATGCGTCAATTGCAATTTATACTAAACCCCTGTAAGAAATTCTCTAACAACTCAACGTAATCGACATCTTTTGGTCCCACCGAATAGACAGTATTATCCTCGAACCGTAAATATTTGACTTTGGTGTTGATGGTGAGGTGGATTGCAATGATTGACCGTGGATAATATAATATTTTTTATCTTCGGGTTACCTTAGAATATTCATTTTCATCCACCATAAAAATTAGATGTATAAAATCCTTTCTTTGTTGTCGTTGAATCAATTGCTCATAACTGCAAAGCCGCCTTTCAACGTCTCTCAATTGCAGGATATGAGGCACCCAATTGCCTTGCTTGTGAACCATTCCCATGAAATTTATCCGTAATAACATTACTGGTTGTATAATCCCCAAGGGTTTTGCAAGCTCTTTCTGCATTTGAGTATCTTTCTATATTTTCATTGACTAACACCTCCAATTCTTAATTTTGAATTCTTTGTTGGCTGTCCAAGGCGAAGCTTGCCTTCAACGCTGAGACTACCATTCTTGAAATGCCAAAAACATTCGCTGCTTGATTATCACTTGGAGCTTCCAGCTAAAGCAAAAAAGTAACTCTTTTTGCAAGAACTTATTGTTTAACACATATTCTCCCATTTTTATCACCCTCAAAAACCTGGTGTGATATATGCATACCATTACAAGATAAGTGATCTTAAAAACCCCAAAAATAAGTTATCAGTATTAAATATTTATAGTTGCAAAAGTCATAATTAGAAAACCGACGGAGTTAAGTTGTACACCCAATATGATATTGAGTTAAGTAAATTTTGAGAGTTGAATTCCACCACAATAATATGAGTTTTAGCCACAGAAATGGGAGTACTTTATAACAGTTTTGAGAAGAGCACGTTCTTAAAACCATTATCGAGTTGAGTACGAACCTGTTAGTAAAATTCTAGACTTATTTTCATCAACTCAAGTACCTACCACAATAGACAGGTAATGCCTACTTTAATAAATGCTTTATTCGTGTTAGTAGTGCTTAAGAAATTAGAGCGACCAAACATGAAACGGGCTATATGTATTTTAATGTAATTAACATAGATATTTAGCGCCATCTGCTGCAAAATAGTGAAAGTATTGTTTACCGTACGATAAGTTGCATATAGTACAGCACTGCTTTTATTAATTACTCCTAATTAATTTCGATAGTGTTGATGTTTGCGCAATAAAAACATATTTACTTACCCGTTCAGAAAGCGGACGTAGTAAGCAGTTCGTTTTGGATTTCTAATTATTGGTATTAATTGATATAAAGTGATAATTATATTTGAAGTAAGCACGAGCGCAAACTTAATAAACTAATAATTAAAAGCGTGTGATCCGAAGCATGATATTATAATTAAAGAGTGTTCGAACAGATAGATAGATACACTACACACATACACGTAGTAGATCAGGATCGGCAATTATGCTGTGTAAGACGCTGGGCGAAAGCGACATTAAAAAATCGTAATTAATAAACATAAATTAAAGGCATTATCTAGATCGAACAACAAATTTATTTCGACTGCATCGTCATAAAACAGAATTAATTATGCAAATTTTATGTACAGTACACATCAATAAATATTCGTTTTTAACAAAACCTATAAATTAGATATAAAATGAATAGTTTGTTGTTGCCTAGTTTCATTCTTTTATATAAAAATACTCAATACAATATTTCATACGTTTCTTTTTCGATATTCTTATTAAATAAACAAATCTAGATGATTATTATTAATCAATCAGTGTTATATTGTAATTATTATTTGTAATAGTTTATTTAACAATATTTCAAACCATGCAACGCTCCTACAACACGCGTTTACTTATAACGTCCAACATTTTATTACGAGTATTATTAGGTAGGTATATTGTAGTAGATTCATATTATCGTCGGTTGTGTTGTAGAAGGGCAGCTTGTTATGCATGTTAATTGTGTGATTTAGTTGTTTGTTTTGGTGTAAATCTCTAACAGTAGCATCTGATCACCAACATTTACAACTTTTCTATATAATTTTTGTTTACTAAACACTCCAACGAAATGATACCCATATCCGTAGTAGCATGCATTAATCAAAACGGAACGCTGCTCCATGCAACAGACAGCAAGACAGGGTTGTCGTGCCGGCTATTAGGTATGTATGTATCTACCCGTCGCCGCCGTCTGATAACAAAAACGCGAATCAATTAAATCGAATCGAATGTGCGCCATTATTATTCCATTGAGACAATGGCTGTTTCCGCCGAACTGCCCATACTGTCCAAGATGCAGACGCTGTCGAACGTCTGCGTCGTCTTATCCGACTTTCATAAATCGGGCACGGCGGTGTCCAGCATGCGCATCTCCTGCAGGCCGTTACACCGGCCGCCGACGTGCTGAACGGTGTACGCTCGCTGTAGAGCATGCAATGAGCTGGAGGAGAGCGTGCGTTCGAGGATTTCGCCCCAATGCTTTTCCGATAGATCGCAGCCGGGGGCATGGTGGTGCGGATGGTGGTGGTGGTGGTGGTGCATACCAACGCCAACGCCGACGCCAACGTGCATCATGCCTGAACTATTGCTGTTGATGCTATTGCTCTTGTGCATGCTCGGCGTCGAGTCCTTTTTGTAGCAGAAAAACTGAAAATTGAGCGTTTTAGATTAATTATGCTCGAAGGGGATGGCGCGTACATATAACATTCAAGCCAAGCACACAATTTATATACAGAAAAACAATAAAAATGCTTTTAAGCAGCGTTGCACAACGTAAGAGCAAATCGATTCGTTTTAATGTACATAGAATAGTTTTTTTTTGCTTTCGCTTGCAATGTAGGTACCTACGTACTCTAGCGTCTAGTACAACAACGCAGTCGCTACAATTTGCGTATACAGATACAAACAGCTTACCTTACTGAACAGCAGCTCCCTGCTGATGCGCCGAAACTGATTGTTGAGCAGCCAGTAGAGGAACGGATTCCAGAAGCTGTTGCTGAGCGCCAGCCATGTGGCCAGAAAGTCGAGGCCGGCTGGGGCGCGGGATCCGGTGCAGGCGGCGACCACTTCCTGTATCGTCCACGGCGTCACCAGCACGATGAAGCCCAACGACATGGCGGCCATCGTACGCGACGCATTGATGCTCAGCCGTCGCTCTTGCGTCACCAGCTGCAAAAGCGAAATGGGAAAACGACGATAAATTATACAGCGCGACTATGCATCATTATCATGATCATCATCGTCATCAGCATCGCACTTTCAGCTCATTACCCGCCCGAAAAATCGTGTCGTTCATGTGTATAACGCAACGCCGAATAAAAACCGGTATGTATTGATAAGCGCGCGTGCGAGCGATGATATGGTATTGTTGCCCGGCACAAACAGTAATTAATTTTAGGCAAAATAGCATGTGGATATGTGTGTTGTAATGTTTTCGAATGAAAATTGCGGGGCAAAGACGATAAAATTCGCTTTCTTTCAGCGAAGAAGAGATCGCTTTTGTGTTTTGCAGATCGAATACAAAAAAGGGTGTATAGTGTGCTAGAATGTTAGAATACGAACTGTTTGCACCCACCCTCCACCCTTTTACGTTTCGCAAAATATATAATAAAATACTCGCTTCTTTTTTGCATCTATTTTCTTGTTGTTGTTGTTGTTGTTGCTGCTGCTTCTCTGCTATATTTTTAATACGCGCATCTGATCTATATAATAAACATCCTTTTTCCTCTCACCGCACATCGTCGTTTGTGAGATTCCTTAAGGGCGATAGGGCGCGCGCAATCATCGTCCCCCATTACCACCACACACACAGACACAGCCTCTCTCACCCCCCGCAAAACAACAATACAACGCCGCACACTTCGATTATTAATAAATTACGCACGCATCAAATGCACTACATGAAAATTAATAAAATCAGTGCGCTGAACAAATACGACTAATTAATTGATATTTATTTATTCATAAAAAAACTACGCTACGTAAATTGCAACGTGCAAAACGAAACAACAGCGAAAAAACCTGCTAGCGAGTACACTGTACTCTAGCTAGCGCTACGCAAAAAATTTGAATATAATGTGTAGTCGGCGTTGTGTATTACGTCGAGATTTATTAAAAATATGCAAATGCGTTTTTAAAACCGCACATATACACACACATCTACACACGTATACATACTAATAATAATTTCAGCAAGACATATAATAGCGGCCGATTTTAATAAATACGGATGGCGGTTGCGGCGGCGGGACGCTTACAGCCGCACTACATTAATCTACGAATGGATTTGGCGCGCTGGATATGGGCGAAATTAGCAATTAGACGACGCATTAACGCACACACATCGCAATGAAATTCGTGCGTGTTATCGTCCGATGATATTGTTGTACGCTGGCAAAATGGGCGTTGTGTGTTCATAACAATCTTCAACGATGTGATCGTAGAGCGGATTCGCATGACAAAGCGCGCTAAAAATATGTACAATCGATGTCTGTTTAGCGAAATTGTGTGAGGTACTTTGTTTGCGGCCGTGTTAATCAATGATTTTGAGTGATACGTGTGTGTGTAAAAGATTGGATTTTAAATTGTTTCTTTATACAATTTTTACGGCAGGGTGAGGTCACAAAAGATTACCTATATTTACAGCGGGCATAAAAATAAACCAAGCTGAATAGCAAGAGAACTAACGTACATCTTATTTTAAGAGCTCTTAAAAAGGTGCTATAAAGATCTACTTTTATTAAATTGCTAAAATTTGTTAAAAATTTAGAAAATCATAAAAATACTAAACAAGGTAAGACGAATTAAGAAATATTTCTTAAACCTATTTTACATTGTCCCATTTGTTGGTAAAAGAAAACGAAATATGACATAAACTCGACAATTTGTATGACAACAATTTATAATAAACAATTAAAATCTACACATATTCTCACAAAAAATCCGTATAGTACACTATTGTAAACAATGGGAGAGCAATTTCTTATATAAAAAAATCGAATAATGTAAAACTGTTTAAATTTGATCTTAATTTTTAATAAGAAATTAAAAAAAAATATAGATAAAAATATGAATTCAAATTAAATGATATCAAAAATCTTTCACAAATAATAAATTATCTTTAAAAAGCGTCATAAATTCATAAAAATCATTATTACACACTAATAGTTTACATATATTTATAATATTTTCAGTTTAAAATCGTTATATACCAAAGATAATAAATTCATGGAAATATAGGAAAATATTTCCATCTTTGACAAATTGCTGATATTCTTATATAAGACAATAAAGAATAGCAATATGCAGCAATTAATTAAAGAAAGGCAACAACATTTCAAAAATATGGACTCCAACATTTTAAAAAATAGATAAACACCGACAATTATGCTAAAAACGGGAAAACTGGTTCAGTCAATACAATTTTAAAAAAAGATGGTGTATCTTAACAGCGAGAAAACGAGAAAGAAACTAATTTATTGATTTGATTTTAATTTGATGGAGCAATACTGCTCATTTTATGAAATATTGTATATATGTACTTCTGTCTGAAATACTTTCTAGGTTAGTCTTGCAGCATCTCAACCAATTGAACAATTTCTACATCAGTTTTTCGATTGTATGGAGCTCTATTTTAATATTAACAATTGGGATATTTTCTCTAAAACTGTGAATATTTTCGATTTGTCCATTGACTTTAAATCGTAGTTTCTTGGACGTTAAATGGCAAGGTTGAAACAATTGACTAAACGGTTTTTGAAAATTTCGAGTATATCGTAATTTTCTTGTTGTTTGGCTTGTTTCGCATACAGCGATGTTCATTTTAATTTTAGGCGTCTTCAGACTAAGAACGAGATCTATAAACTAATTACAATAAATGGATTGTAATTGAATGATATAATTTTTATTTGAAACAGCAAAAGGTAATATAAAAATCTGCCTAGGCTAGTCTTGGACTAGCTCAATCAATCGACGAATGTCTATAATACATTTTCCATTGTATGAAGCTGGAGTTCAATAATGGCAATTTGGAAATTTCCACTAAAACTGTCAATTGTTTCCATTTATCCATTGACTACAAATCTTACTTTCTTTGACGCTAAATAGTGTGGTCGAAATGATTGATTAAACGATTTTTGAATTTGAATATGTCGCAATTTTATTGTTGTTCGTGGCTGATGTGAAACGAAGCAATACTTGTATAAAGCACATGTTATTTAAGACCAAATTAATTTGGGCAAATATATTCGATTATCATGTGTATCACTAGTAAATTGTTACTTATATACAATCTTTAAATTATTTCAATCTAAAAAAATACATATGTTGGCTATTTTTATTATAAGTATTAGTTACGTGTTCAAAATTAATATTTTGACATCAGAATGTAGTTTATTTTGGTTTTAATTATGGTGCATGAGAAGCCTAGCATTTTGCTAAATATTGATACAAAAATTCTTGACATCGTGTCTCTGTAGAGTATACTAGAAATTAAAACAATTTTCAAGCTTTTTGTATTATGAAAATAAACAAAAAATATTAAATTAGATAAAATAAAATTAAAATGATTATAACAATAAAGTTAAGATAATTTTGGTAAAATTGTTGGAAATGTCATTAAGCATTAACTAAAACATTGTTAAGTCTACATAATGATCCGAAAGATTATAAAAATTTTACGAATTAAGCACGTGCTAAACAATGCATTAAAAATTCCACCGGTTCACCGGTCTTTCAATTCATATACAATTTACATTTGTTTATTTTTCTGCCCCTTTGTACGCATTTCAAACAAAATAAGGTAAATAATGTTGTAAATGGAAATTGCATCAAAAAACATCAAAACCTATCGCTTTGCTTTACATTGTCGTAAACACATTTCAAGCCGGACATCATGTTCCGATCAACACCAATAATAATTACGTGTTTTTTTTGGTGTTTGACGAATGAAAAATCTGTTAGTGAGCGAGCGTCAGTCAGCCAGCCAGCCAGCAGCGATTTTTTCCGCTTGGTGGCGCAAAACGTGATAAATGAAGTTGATGGCGAAAACCTTTTCTGGTCAATAAATGTGTGGCGATGTGTTTTTGGCATCATAAACTATTTGGCTAACATCCAGCTATCGCAGCAGCAAGAGCAGCGATTGAAAACATCTTTTATCATCATCATCATCATCATCATCATCCTCATGACGATGGTCGGCGTCGTCATTGTGCTCGTAAAAACGCATATACACGACGATGGGAAGCACAAGCGCAACACCTTGTGTATGCATGCGCTCGCATTACTTGTGACACGACAATTAAATTTCATTCGAGGCAAAGTTGGAGCTTGGGCGCGGGCGCGCGCCGCCGCCGAGCGATAAGACAAGATTTAATTAATTAATTATTAAAATAAACTTGCGCGACGTTGTTGCAATAATTATTATTGGAGTTAGTTACAGCGCGCGATCGTTTTTTTTGCTTGGTGGCGGTGGCGGCGGCGAAGAAGAAATTAATTTGGGGTGTGCCATTATCGTTAAGGGCTGAAAATAGGTCGTCACCTCACCTAAATAGTGCGCATAAATCGTGAAACGAATTACACATAGACGCACACACACATACAGCCACACACACACACATAGGAGCCAACCCCTAAAAAGCTCGTCGTCGTGAAAATTACACCACCGCCAGATAGAGCTTCGCACACATACAAAGTTATTTAGTGATAAAATCAAGCGACCACAGAGATAAGATGCGAGTAGTGGTGCAAATTTACGACTTGCTCAACACACCAAAAATTCGCCCACAAAAAAAATAAAAAAGGAATTTGCAAGATCGATGCGCGAGCAACGATCTACTAATGCACATTTGCTTGCCGATGTATATGCATGGTAATCTAAGTGTAATAATACAGTGCGATGCGCAATTAAAATTCATTCAAATTGAATTAGGGGGAGAGGTGGGGGAGACTGGCGCACGCGTTTCGTTGGAAGTAACTTATTATTAATTTATGGTAATATTTTGCGTAATTTGCATTGATCTGCTCCCTCGGAGCGTCGTCGGCGGCGTCCTCGTTGCGTTCGAAATAAATCCCGGCGATTTATTAATATAGAAAAGTTTGCGTCGTATTTTCTTTTTATTATTAAGTTTATTTAAAGTTTTTTTTCTCTCTGCCGATGATGCTGCTGCCGCTACTGCTGCGGCTGATGATGATAATAAAATGATTGTGTGCGGATTTTATTTCCATCATCAAACGATGGAAATAATAAGTTTTCTGTGCGGAAAGTGGATGGGAAAACGGTCGGTCGGCGCGCTGTAGTCGTCATTGACAAAGTTCGAGGAAAGAAAGTACATATTCATAAATGAAGCATCGACCCGCAAGCGCGCGCTCTACAAAACAAACCGTTTATTTGTTTTAAGCAGCGCATGCCAGAGGAAAGTACAAAAAAGCCTAGCGTACAACGGCATCTAATTGCATTTTGTAACGCAAACAACGCTGAATTAATGAAAAGGTGCTCATGATCCGACGTAAAAAACTTGTGTTTAAAACGCCAACCAAGTGCATATTTGTTGGAATGCAGTAACTTTACAAGTTTTATGCAAATTTTACAAAGACTAGATTAAAAAGTCAACAATAATTTGCGATGTGAGCAGTTAAACTATGCATAGATTCTAAGAAATTTGGTTAAGGTTAAGAAATGTTTATACAGTATAAAGGATTTTCTACGTTCTAGTCTTATTTGTATAAAAAAATTAATAAAATTAATAATGATATTAATTAATAATCCTAGACTTGAAATATTTATGCTTGTGAATTTGAAACTCTTAACAGTAACATGCAGCTCTATGGTGCTTAATTAGGAAAAAATAATTGTTTAATTTAAATTTTGCTATAAATTTTAAAATAAATAATTACCAATAATCATTAAGTACTACATTTAAAAAATATTCGATTTTACCAAAATTGCTTTTATCTAAGATAATTTGAAATATTTTTTGCGTTTTCATTGCAAAATACGAGAATGGGATGAAAAGTTTGATTTTTCACATTTATGGCTATTCTTCTAAAAAAATTATTTTATTGTTATGTAGGAAAATACATTAAAATTTAAACTAAAGTGAATTAAATTATAGATGACCGTTGTATATTTACTATTGGCTTAAAAAGTAGATTCACGAGCTTAAATATTGCGAATCCAAATCGCACGAAAGCTACAAACAAAATCCTGAAGAAACATAATATGCTTTTAAAATTGATGATTGTAGGTGATTCAGATAACCAAAGACATTTTAAAATAAAGGAATATTTTGCGTAAAATTTTTGTACAGAACTACCAATCAATTGTTTTAATCAATGTTAAGCTGTTTTAAATATATTGTAATTAATTTTATTGTAAGAAATTAATACGATTAATGAAACTGGATTCAATATTTACGATTGCATCAAAAATGAAACTTAATGGACTCCAGCTGACAGATTTGCAAAAACACACACACAATTATGAGCTGAAAAGTGTATAGAATTTTGTTTAACCCTTTAACTACGCAAAACATTTCTATAAATCTGTTGTGCTGAACGCAATTATTTTTAAACTGGTTTTAATAATACGACAAAATGTTATTAAGATAAGTTGTTTAGAATATAAAACTATGTACATATGCAAAATTTCACAATTATCAGATCACTTTGACAAAATCAGAAAAATTAATTTTAGGTTCAGGTAAAGTGCCGTTTCGGTCAATAATACGGCAAAATATTATTGAGAAAAGTTGTTTAGAATATAAAATAATGTTTGTATGCAAAATTTCACAAATATCGCAACACCTTGACTAAATCAATATTTAGATCCCCAGATTTGACTCCCTTGGATTTTTTTATGGGGTTACTTGAAGCAGATGGTTTATGCCGATGATTTTGAAGATGATATGTAGCCCAAATCAAAGGTGCTGAGCGTGTAGGATTTCAATTTGAATAATTTT
>JARJDW010001868.1:0-15457 GCA_030264715.1 Adinopsis sp. GC000173
TAACCAAGTTTTTATCGTTTACTAAAAATACGTCATGGAAATTTTCGTTTCACTGATAAATTTTTACACAACAATGTTTTATAATATTGATGCTATAGATACGATTTTAGTATTTGTCACGACAATAAAATCTAGAAATTTACAAATTTTATCAATATTTGCTGATTTTAACGATTTTTCTTATGTCATTACTGTTTTTTTATTTCGCATGAATATTATAGATAAAATATTTTATACAAGAGCGGTTTGCATATTTTCGATTTAGATTTTTCTCATATCTTTTTGTGCCCATTATCGGTGCTTTTTCAATTTTTCTTCTTCCTTTGGAATTTTTCATTTCTTTTTCGGGGATTTTTCTGTGCGTTTTTTGCGATTTTTTACATATATCCGGTGTTCTCTTGCATTTTTGGATATTTTCGTGTCGCAGGTATTAAAAGCTCTTATTTCTTATAAACTGAAATTAACGTAGCCTACTTTATAGAATTCTTTTTGGTGATTGGTTTCTGTAATAGATCAATTAATATTCAAAAGATACAAAAATGTTATTTTTGGCCCAAATGAATATGAAAAGTACTTATTCAAGCAATGATAATTTATGAAAGTGTTAATGAATGTTATAATATTGATGCTATAGATACAATATTAGTATTTGTCACGACAATAAAATCTAGAAATTTACAAATTTTATCAATATTTGCTAATTTTAACGATTTTTCTTATAAGTCATTACAATTTTTCATTATGCACGAATAAAGTGTTTTATACAAGAATAGTTTGCAAAGTTTCAAATCTTTGTTTAGGTTTTTCTCATATTTTCGATTTTTGCGGTTTTTAAACTCTCTTTTTAGCAATTTTCTGTGCGTTTCTTTCCGCTTTTTGCACTAGTACGCTCTTCTCTTATATATTTCGATATTTTCGCGTGGTAAATACTGAAAGCTCCTATTTCTTATAAACCCAAATTAACCTAACCTACATTATTTTCCGTAATAGATCAATTAATACTCAAATGATATAAAAAAGTTATTTTTGGCCCAAATGAATATAAAAACTACTTGTTTAAGCAATGATATATGGTGGTGTTACAAAAATGAATCAAACTAAATTAAGTTGAATTAAAAAAGTGATTTAGTCAGTCTATTTCTGTGAATACTCCTAAAATTGATGAATATTAACGAAAATTTCATGGTATTCTTTTTAAAATTGGAGAATATAATACGTTCTTCCGAAATTTGTTTAAATTTTTAATTCTATTACCAAATATTAAGGAAATATCAGTAAATTTTATTTAAGAAGTCTAAAATAATAAATTACAAATGCAAATTTAGAGTTTATCTACAATTTGTTAACAAATGAAGTTGGAATATGCAATCTATAGATTTATGAAGGGGCACCTTAAATTTTCCATAATTGTCACACTAAAAAACTGTTTTTGTTTACAATAACTATAACAAATCGCTTTTAAAATGAATCTATTTAAATGTAAAACACAAATTGTGCAGCTTAGTTATGTGCTAGCTAGAAAAATGTGTTTGGGATTAATCGAAGTCGCATTTCCATGATCTAATAATGAAAATCATGTTCGTGAAATAAAACGTTCGAATATGTATCCTAAAAATTCCATTTCGTTGAGCGATAAAGCACACACATTTTTTTTAATACCATTGTGAATGTATTTTAATCTCGCATGAAAAATTGTAGGTGGGTAGTTTTGTCGGCGCAGCAGCGTTATAATAGAAACGGCAATCTTCCCTGCTACCGCTTTAAAGATTTGAATGGAATTAAACCGACGAGCAGCAGCGGATGTGATGTGTGCGGAGAGGTGATATCATCATGCGGGCTGCCTTCGACGCAATCTAGACCCGGAAACCGATTCCGGCCCGTCCCATGGGCCCCGTTCACCGGCAAGAACGTTCGCCGCCGCCGCCACCGCCGCGCGCTTTGCACTTTGCAATGCAAATGGGCGCGCGCGGCTCGACGCCAAATCGACGATGCGTCGATTCGCCCATTCGTAGCGGCTCCCACGACGGCACGATCGTTCGAAGAAGAACAAGCGGTGGATCTGCCGCGATCGATCGCACTTTCGGATGGCTGAATCACCGTTGTTTTCCCATTTCACAAACGTGGCACTATAAATCCAAAATTTCCACCCATTTGCTAGAAACAGCAGTTAATGCTACCAGGTTTTAGTGCAAACTTATGAAAGCTTGAAACAATCGATGACAAAATATCGACACTTGACAAATTGAAAAAAAAAAAAAATGTTTACACTTTCTTTTAACAAAAGTGGAAAGCCTATAGTTTATAAATTTAAATATCCAACTATGAAACTTAAAGTAATCAAAATGTGAGTAAAGAATAAGACAGCAAATCGATTATATTTATATGTGATTAAATCACAATTAACATAGGGTAAAGATGTCTACAATTGGCTAGCTTGAAAAAAAGCAAAACTAAATTCCTGTCCCAATCTATAAGTTTAACTACTTTAACTAAGATCAAAGGTCCCCAGGTTACATTCTTACATGTAGTCAAACTTAGCTATGATATTTTATTTCGTGTCGGCCCATTATAGATACTTTTAACTTATTAGCATTATTTTTCCTCTCGACTCATCAAATCCTACAAACCCTATTTACAACAAATATACAGCTTTCACCAAAAACCGCAGTCAATCCAATGCAATGCAATTTTTAATATAGATAGTTATAGTGAACACATAAAATACTCTCAAAAATCGATGAGATTTCAACATTTGATAAATAAAATTTTATTTTTGTCTTTTTTAACAATTAAAACAACGCAGATTTGCTGAAAATTCAAGGGATAGTAGCAAAAATAGAATAGGCAACGTTTTGGGTTTACAATGTCCAAGTTCCAAGCTCATATGACAGCAGGATTGTCGGATGTCATTGATGTAAGCAAAACGCGAGCAACGGATCAAATATTGCTTGGACTTTCCGGTGATTGAATCAAAATTGCATTGTTTTTTATGCGGAATCCATATTTGTGACAACCTTATAGATAGTAGAAAGCCGCTTTGCTTATAAAAATTCAACCTTATTGTAAACCTAGCTTGCAAAACTAGAAGCAAAGACGGCGATTGATGTTTTTGTAATTTTCTAAATGATTGTTATGTAGTTTCATTTAAAAAAATTTAATCGCTTTTTATTCGAACTAAAATAATGCAAAATGGCGGAATATCCTTGCAATGTTGGTAAAATTTGTACGACAATGGAAAAAGGTACATGTCTTGGCGTGAGGATGTAAAATGCCATAGCGGCACGATCGTTGTAGAATTGTCGAACGGCGGCGATGCAATCAAAGAGCGAGCATCGTCGAATCGATCGATGCGCCTTCTTTCCGGTGATTGAATCACAATTTCTACCGTTGTTTTTCCTCTCGAGCGAACGAATCTGGCAGTCATAATGAGCTTCGTCGAATTAATTCTTGCTTTCCTCTATAGTAGTCGTTGTCTTGATAAAGTTGCGATGGTTGGAACAGTTCGGACGTGAGTAATGATGATAAGAAAAAGGAATGATTTTTGGAGTGGACGACGATGAACGACGACGGGGCGAGTGGTAATAGTTGAAATGAGACTGGCTTTCCGCGACATTAACCTGTTGTTACTGCACAGTCCTACCAAATGTCCACGATTAATTCCCCACGTCCGGCGATGCTCGTTCGTATTTTTCTGCGAGTAAATCTTCCCGCCGAGCTGCCGAGCGACAGCTAATTGATTGTCAGCGCGGTGGTTTTTGCGCTTGGCGAACAATTTCGCCAAATTGAAGAAATTTTGCATTCGGAAAAAACTGTGTGTGTGATACTACTCAGACGATATAATCCAACTGTCGTAACTTTTACAATTTTTAGATTACATTACGACGATTTCGCATCGTTATTATAAAATAAGGTTAGATTATTACATTATTACATTACACATACTGACATGTAGAATCTATTTATTTATAAAGATTAAAGAGCTGCCAACACAATATGTATTAATTACATTGATTACATTACTGAAGGAAGCTTGTTGTTGAGGGTGACATGAATTACTTGAAGGCATATTGCAATAGAACAAGACTTTACTATATTAAAAAAAAACAATTCAATTACATCTTTCATCTAAAATTTATGTACAATGGTGCAAGCTTCAAACTGAACGCCATGAAATATGCAAGTTAAAAATTTCGAATCTTGAAGTTTTTGTTACATAGTTCCAAATACTTATAAACTCAGATAAATATGACAACCGTTTATTAATCACATTGGTTACATTACTGAAGAAAGCGTGTTGTTGAGAGTGACATGAACTACTTGAAGGCATATTGCAATAGAACAAAACTTTAGTAGATTAGAATCCTAGATTGAATATCACAAAATCGTTTTATTTATTACAGTTTTGCAATAATCAACATCTTTCATCTAAAATTTATGTACAGTGCAACAAGCCTCAAACTAAACACGATGAACTACACAAGTTAAGAATTTGGAATCTTTAAGTTTTTGTTGCATAGTTTCAAATATCTCTAAACTACAATAAATATGACAACTGTTCTGCAAATGAGATGACTCATGTTCAGTTTGAGACTTGCGCGACTGTACAGGTAGATAAACTTTTGTGTTTACTCGAATATAAGACGAGACTTTTGGAATTGGACATTAAAATCTCTCACTTACCTTACACTTAAACAATTTTTTTTTTGTTTATAGTAAAGTTAAAAAAATCGGGTAATTAGTAACAAAATATTTAGATTGAGTGTATTCTTACCGATTTTTTACCTCCATGCTGCAAAAGAATTCATTTTTACCTCATTTCAAGTGGGAAAATACATTCATTCGAAAATACAAATACATATTTATGTGATAATAAAATTAAAAATGTTAAAATCTTGTTTCATACTCGTTTTAAACTTGAATTTGAATTCGGACAAATACGACAACTAATTTTGCACTCTTTTAATTCCATCAAACTCGATCGATATGCCACTTTTGAAACTAACCCAAAAATATTGCTGAATTTAGAATAATTTTTAATAAGACAGTATATTTTCTATTGTACCCTCACAATATTGCAATTTTAAAGGTGAATACTCGTTCTATCGAATTTCAATAAATTTTGTATTTTTAAAAGGAATTTGGTTTAAAGCGTATTATCTGTAAGTTGATCAACCACTTTTTGAGCTTACGTAATACATACTAATATATTGAATTCAAAATGATCTTTAAAGAAATTACTAAACATTTTTATTCCAATTTAAAAAAAACTGCAATTTGTGCTTATACATTTGTTGTATAATATTTCTAATAAATGACACATTATTTGAGTTAATTTATTATGTCATTAACCAATTTTTACGACGTACGGTAGGGTTGGAAATAATTATAATTGCATTATCGATTGGGAAAACACAAACCAGTTTACATATTTTACAACTTCATTAGCGCGCATCCTCGCTCCCTGTAGATGAATAAAAAGCAGTATGCATTTTTACGATTTGACTGTGTGCGATGGTTTAATTCGTCTAATGCGCTTTAATTAAAGCCCCGACCATTACACTGATTAATTAAGCTGTAAACAACAAGTTGCATTCGAAGTATATCGATTGATCAGCGCGCGCGAAATATAAATATTGTATATGTTAGAGCGAGTATATACCATCATATTATAATTCATGCTCGAGCGGAGTGTAAAAGTCAATTAATGTAATGGCTTTATGAAATCTTTCGAGAGATTCGCACGATCCTTTGCCCCCGCGCGCTGAAAACTGAAGTTCAACGGCGCGCCTGACATCATCCAGATATGCGCGCGAAGCAGCAGCGTAATTCGCGTGATTCATGCAATTTGTTTACCAATAAACATCCATTTGCATTGCATCATTTACACTTTTAGCAATCGAATTGATTCGGACGTTGTTGTTGCTGTTATTTAATAAAATTGTCATCGTCGGTGCGGCATTTTTTTCACACGCTTTTTAATTGTGGCGCTGCGTTGACGCGACGTACACGCGTTAATTAATCGAATGTGGATGATTAATTAAGACGGCCGATTGTATACGCGGTTGCGTCTCATCGTGCGGTGGCAGGATGCGTTCCATATATTAGAGCATTTTTAGAATTGGAAAAATCTACTATTTTAATTGCTGCACATCCTGTTTAACAATAGATTCAGCGCAATTGACACAAATTAAAATGCTACTGTAAATATTCCAGCTTAAGTGTAGTTATTATTTACAATTTCGCTGATCATCAACGATTTCTGAATAATTTTTTATAAAATAAGCGCTGCAAATCATTATTATTCACTTTTCAAAAATTGTTAAGTTCCTTAAGAAGTTTTCTACACTAACATTCAATAATTCATGCAAAATATTGATTATAAGTTAATATTAGAAAGGCTGCAGTCCTACTAATGTATATATTTTATTCAAAATTGCTTAAATTTAACACATAGAGAGAGGAAAACAAAAATCTATATCGTATTTAATAAAAACTTTTTATTTTTTAAATTAAGTTACTTCCAAGATTAAACATTAATCGTTTTTAAATAAAAAATCTGACATTTCCAATTCTAGCCTCAAAAAATGGATGCTATTTACTAAAATCATTGCCATTTTTCTAAATCACTTTCATTTAAAATTAAAAATTAAGCAAGAAACAACTAATAAATAAAAATTTAATTCAAAAGATTTAGATGTAGTTGAAATTTGAATATCGCTCTATCGAATTTCCATAATACTTTGAATTAAATTTTCAAATACAACTTGGATTATTTTTTATATGTTCTCCAACAGTTTTTCAGCTAACTAGGTAATAATTTATTATATTTTGTACCATTTTGAATGAAGCACAATTACATTTTCGATTTAAACCTCAAACAGTTTCAATTTTCTGTTTTCATTCAAATTGATCCGCATTTGTATATTAATTGGAAAAAATCTACAACTTGGTTTATTTTTCCTATATTCTCCAATAAGTTTTCAGCTAACTAAGCTATAATTCATAAGATTTTATATGATTTTGAATGAAACACCTTACATTTTCGATTCAAACTTCAAACAATTGCAATTTTCTATGTTCATTCACATTGATCCGCATTTGTATATTAGTTGGAAAAAATCGACAACTTGGTTTATTTTTCCTATATTCTCCAATAATTTTTCAGCTAACTAAACTATAATTTATAAGATTTTATATGATTTTGAATGAAACACCTTATATTTTCAATTTAAATTTCAAACAATTGCAATTTTCTATTTTCATTCACATTGATCCGCATTTGTATATTAATTGGAAAAAATCTACAATTTTAATTGCTCCACTCCACATCCTGCTTAAAAGTGGATTCACAAATTGGACAAATTAAAACGCCACTGTAAATATTTCCACTCTAATGTAGTTTCATTCGGTTGTGCAGACTTTACAATTTCGTTGCCCATTCATTTAATTGCGCTCTCTCTCTCTGACTGTGAGATTGTAAAAAGCGGAGTTTGATGTGAAATTCGTAAATTGACGGATGCCGTTAATTAAGCCGGTATGGAATTCATTAATACGCAAACATGCGCGCAGTTTTTTCTGATTATCTGCGCTTAAAAATTTAGCACGAATTTGGGACAGTTTCGTTTCATGAATGTGAGCACTCGTAGAAATGTAAAAATAGCAGATGCGATGACAGTGGATGAATAATTCCTCAATGATACGCTTCCGGCGGCGGCGTGGAGGTTTTGCATGAAACATGCACACACGGAATGAATGATGAACATGATTTTTTCGGGAGAGCAAAGCAAACACTTTTTAACGCATCGAAGAATCAATCGATTTCGGTAATCGTGAATGTCTAGCTAGCTAGCATCATGTGTTGTGTGCGTTTTGGAAATTTCAATTTACGTACGATATAGCTGGGCGAAGAAATTTGATAAAGAACCGCATAAAGCCATAAACACGTCGAAAAATTGTGATGGATGGCGTATCCCATTTGCAATCACTGTAAGTGGTAATTATTGCGAAAAATCTGGCAGCCGGCGCGATTTTTTAATCTTTATAATGGTTTACTGGAGAGCTCATATGGTCGAAGCGTTGCTTTTTCGTGTTCTAGGTCAAGTGCAGAGCTTTTCGAGCTAGTTTTCTATATTGCAGCGATGTGGATTTTAATTTTGACTCGATTTTCATCAATGTAGGTAGGTATATAAGCAAATTTTAGTATAGTTGCCTTGTTTCACTTTAATTGGAAGTAATTTAAAGAAAAGTAATGTAAAGCTCTTAAATTAATTTATTGTACATTTTTTATAATTTTAATATCATTGCTTCAAAAAATACAAAAAAATAGATAAAAGATAAAAATGTAGCCCCTTATTTTTTTAATCTGCTTTTGCTTTCTCTAAAAACTTGCAGCTTTTAGTGCATATAACAAAAAAATGTCAATATTGTATTGAATTTTTCAATTTTCAAGTGGTGTATATTTATTTGTTCTAGGAATCTTAGAATTATTATCATTTTTAAGCAAACGAACGTAAATTTAGTGGAAATAGGTTAAATATTGATGAAATTTTTTAATCTGTCCAATTCGAATAACTGCGCCTGTGCTTTCTCTTGAAACTCGCAGCTTTCAGTCTTTACAATGCATATTTAGTACACACAGTTGAAGAGCGTCAATGTATTGTATTGAATTTTTCAATTTCCAAGTGATTTGTATTTATATTTTTTCTAAGAATTCTAGAATTACTATTATTTCTATGCGAGGGAACGAAAATTTTGTGAAAATAGTTTTTAATATTAATGGAATTTTATAATCGATCAAATTAGAATTACTACGTTTTGTGTTTTCTCTTAAATTTTGTAGCTTTCAATGTTTGCTATGCATATTTAGGGCGCATAGAAAAAATGTCAATGTTATTATGAATTCTTCAGTTTCCAAGTGATAACTTCTTCTAGAAATTGTTGAATTACTATTAGATATTTATAAGCAAAGGAATGTTTAAATTTCCTTGTAAATTTGGCTATAGTAATTCTCAAATTTTGATATCTGGCTATTGAAAATATTGTTGTTAATACTATATTATTAAGAATATAAAATAGAATAGGATGTAATTGTTATTGATTGAAACAATTGTAAAAAGGACGTGTGTATATACAATATGTGTATGTGTGGGTATTTATTTGTGCAATATTATTTATTTACGAAGCAGGATGCGTGTGGAAAAACATGGCTGGAGAAAATCGCCCCTTTTTCCATCCATCCATCCATCCATCCATCCAGCCAGCCAGCGAGAGGCAGCGTGTGTCGTAAATATATATTTATCTTGTCGTTTCGTGTTTAGGTTTCTTTGCATTTTCAATTCAAATTAAGCAGTGTTTTAAAGTTTTTATTTTCTTAACTGCGAATCTACATAAAAGCGTTTGATGTGCCTTCTGCCAGCCCGCGCCGCGCCAGATACATGGTAGCGGTTGCAAAGCGCGCCCCCCGGCTACGCATTTACATCGTTAAAGGGGTTGTAATGGCAGGGTGGAGTCGAGATATTTTCCATCTAAGTTGTGTCTTTGTTCTTGAAAAATATTTATATTCGACAATAGCTACGTTATAATAACGTGGGCGTGCATATTTACAAAAACCCTTTTTCAACCGAAAAGCGAGCATGTGGTCGTCGCGCAAATTCAACGCCGCGCGATGATGATGACGTCAGGAAAAGCGGCGGCGCGCGACAATCAGCCCGGCGCCACGCCAATTGACGGCACGACACTATTTATCACTTGATTTATTGCGGGGGTGATGCGGCTAATTGATACTTCCCGTCCATCGGAAACAATCCCAACGTAATGTAACATAAAGTTACAACTGCTACTGCTTCAATTTGTTTTTTTTTTCGTTTGCTTGTTTGTTGATCGTCGCGCACGTTTTCTAATCCAATTGCGAACGGGAAAAGATTAGAGCTGGCTGATTTAGTTGGAGTAGTGGACTGTGCACCATCAGCGATTGCACTTTCAGATAAAAGCTTTGAGTTGGAGCACCTGCGTCCAATCTGGACGATTCCTTGCACAATCACCTGATGAAACTTGACTGCTACTCCGACAACAACGTATTGGATTAGTTAAAAATTTACTAGCCTCGAAAATCGTATGATTGCTGCCTATAATTGGAAGTCATTGCAAACGAAAATTGGTTTAATCCCATCAATACATAAGTATTTTTTACTAAATTTACGTTTCTTTGCTTAGAAGTAATAGTAATTCTAGAATTCCTCGAAAAACTACACACAAATTACTTGAAAAAATTAAAGAATTGAAGCATTAAGAAAACTAAAAGCTCCAAGTTTAAAAAAAACAGAGATGCAGTTATTCGCATCAATATTTAAACTATTTTCGCATACTTATTCGATGCATATTGATGGATATAGAATTAAAAGCAATTACTATTCGTCAAGGTATCAAATTCATGTTTTTATTTCGTTACTGAAAACACAAAAAGATATCATAGAATATTTTTGCCAATATTTCAAATATCTATTAAAATTGCACTCTATTTTCTTTCCTTCCTAGTTCCAATGATGACTAAAAAGTCACAACGTAGCATCAAATATTTCGTTCAATATACTGATGCAGAATTAAAGACATTCAACATTTAGTTCAATACTGATTAATTTTTTTCTAGTTCCAATGATAACTAAAAAGTCACAACGTGGCATCAAATATTCCGATCAATATACTGAGGCAAAATTAATGACAATCATTATTTTTTCCAAAATTTCAAATATCTATTAAAATTGCGCTAAACATTTTTCTTCCTTCTTTCCATTTTAGTTCCAATAATCACACAAAAGTCGCAACTTGAAATTTGCATTAATTACTTATAAATCCCACTTCATCTTAATCCATCCTCTTGGTACTTATTCCTTAAATATCTAACAAGACTCTAAAATTGGTCAAAAATCTAATAATATTTAATATACACATAATTTCAAAGATTTTTCTGTCATTACTTATTTGGCAACAACAAATTTTCACTTGAAAGTGGAATAAACTTAAATCAGAGATGAATTTTTATTTTCGAATTGCTTCCAGATTTTCATGATCGTTTTGCTAACTTTGTTATGTCGGTATGGAATATTATGTATCAGATCACTTTATTGCTCTGCACATTCATTGACCCGATTCACCAAAACCAACCAAATTCTCATCATCTCTGCAGCAGCAATCTAATATTTGTTTTCGGAGGCAATTGCGTTCCGGCATCAAATCACAAGCATAAACACAATTTGTTAACGCCGCTAATTGTCTTAATTGAAATTAATTACGACGAAGCAGCCGAAAATTAGTAAATGAAAAAAGTGGACGCCAATTAAAATAGCGTTTTATTACACACACACACACACACACACACACAGATATACACATTCGTTTTTTTCGAGAGAAAACGCATGTGGGCTACGATTTATAGCGACGACGCATCACTTTCAATTAGAACCAATCTTCGTCGCAATTAAAACCGGGCAGGCATATACGCTATATAGGAATTTCTCATTCCGATAGCGGACAGTTTTTTCTCCTCTTCTCTCTCCTCTCTCGTTTGGGGGGAGGCTTTGCAAACCCAAACGTCGTCGTCGGCACGATCATAAATCAAATCCGTCCGTGTGGCGTGGAGGAGATATCGCCACATCCGAATGTGTTCCGGTGTGCATGGATGGATGCGGCGCTGGATCCGATCTTGAGAACCGGGGCAGATGCGCGCCAAGTGTAATGATACATGGAGTGCTGCGGAGGGGTAGTAGCATCGACCCCTTCAACATCGTTCCGCCCTATAATTGCAGCGTAATTATTATCGCCGAATAATAAAAGCTGTTTGTCAACACGATCGTCATCGTTTTTCCATTCGCATGGATTAGATTAGATTTATTATTATGATTATGGATCGTCATAAATATTTTATTATTCGATTGTAAATTGATGGTTTTGATGGCTTAAATACAATGTTTATTCAATACAATTCATTCAAGTTGAAAGAAAATATGATTATTTGACAACAAGCGACAATAGTCATTTTTGAATTAGGCATATTATGACAACATGATGCAAATCGTAATTTTCACCCTGCTTGCGTTCTTTTATTGAAAGCGATAGCATACTAAAAATTAGAAGAAAATCGAATAAAATTCATTTGGAAACGTTTACAGTTTTTATATAAAATACCTATAGAAGTATTGTATGTTGCAATTTTAGAATATCCTCAAATTATTGCATACTTTTTCTATAACCAATTCTTAGATACATTTATTGCAATACAAGATTAACGAACGGAATTTAGTAATTGGAAAACATGAAGTAATTTCGAGTCAACTTTACCAAAGGATTATACAAAATATATTTTAATGATATAATTTTGTAGAATTTTTTGTGTAGACTGTTAATTGTCTTCAAGTTTATCTTCATTTTTTTGTAATGAATGAAATTTCGACAGTTGGAAGCCGCAAACGGATAAAGGTATACTGAAGAAAGAACGTTCTTGAACATCGTTCCGACACTTCTTTCTTTTTGGCAGAGGGCTACTGTTTATTAACATTTAATTTGGAATATTGTACGTTAAGATTAATGGCTGACAGAATAATTTCAAGATAAGTGCCTATACAATTCAAGAAAAACAATATCTCCTTAAAAATTAATAATATATGTCGGCAAAACAGTTACAACACATTAAATATGCGTTAAAAATTGAAAAATGTTCCTAATTATTTGCATTTCTGATACAATTTGTATGCTGGCAAGGTGGATAATTGCAAAAAAGCAATATTTTTAATTCATATTGTAATTAACTGTAAATTGATGAATTTTTATTTCAATTGTGATAGTTGTTTAGAAAAGAATCTTAACTAAGCACAAATTTTACGTCAATGATCTTTATGTTTGATTTTGATTTCTTATCTTTGACTAAGGAAAGAAAAATAGTCATTCCTAGCCGAGTTTGCGTAAGCTGCTAAGGAATTCTCTATTCCCTCATTCATCGGTTCGCTTAAGTAATAAAAGTCGTTTTCCTTAAAGAGTCTACCAAAAACTAAATAGCTTTTTACATTGCATAAAGTCCACAACAAAGCATTATTAATTATAAATGAAGTTATCGGATATTATTCGCTTGCAGTCAGAAAATATTCACTAAATGATGGGGCCAAATGTTTATTCTTGACTTTTTTAGATTTTTAAAAACTATACAATATAATTATGCATAGACATAATCAGTTCATAGATGCAAAACAGAAACTTTATAATTCTATCAAATTTTTATACATTCCGAACCGTTTTTATACCTATTGTAATATTTAAGCACGAGACTATGATGTTGGCTCTCTTGAAAATAATTAATTATAATCATGTTTGACAAACAAACGTAACATTTTTTAGGCTATGTTAATAAAACAAGATTACCCGAACTATTTTTTTTCTGTTCTGTTTGTATTAAATTAATCACATTGTGCTTTGTTTTCCCACACTATTACGCACAATTCGGACCATTATTTGTTTATAACTTAATTAATACGCAGCCAGTTATTTATCTGTCACATGTGTAATAATTGATGTGTAAATATAATTCATTAAAAACGCATTTTTGGGGGAGGTGGAAATTGAGCCGTCACACGAGCGTCGCCGCGGCCGCATTAGATCAATTACGTTCGATGGATGATCGCAAAAAGCGCACATCGTATAGCGTGAAAAATAAAACCACCAACAACAACGACGGTGTCTGTGCGAAAAAAGCGTATTGTTTCGCTGAGATATAAATGTGCGGCGATACGTTTTCTACGAGCGATAAACGAGAAAGCAGAGAAAAGAATCCTTGCAATCTTTGTGCTGAGGTTTGTGAGTTGATGGTGAGAACAAACAGGTGCCCTTTGAGAATCCTAGTGGTCGACGTCTTATATTCCATTCCTCTGTGCGCTTCCTACAACAAACACTCTCAGACTAACAGTTGAGATTTATTGCTTTCGTGCAGACACATAAAACTACCACCGCGTAAAATATACATTGTTTTAATCCACCTATGAATTCCAATCATCAACACTGGGTGTTTTTAATTTTAAGTCGGCTTCCATGTCCAGTTTGTGGAAATTTCAATAAACTACTTGCAAGTCACCTCAAAGTATGAAGCATATCAGTTTAATCTAAAATATTGTTTACTGCATTTAATTAGGTTTTTTATTATTTAATATGCTAAAGTTCATCGTTTATAAATAAATAGAAATAATAGGAGTAATTGCATTTAGCTTAAAAATAAAAGCAGAACTAATGACGACATCTAACAGAAGGTAGACAAAGCGTAAAGTTCGCATTTTATTGTACTCCCTACAATCCCTACAACTGCTTTCGCTATATTTGATTTCTTACATTGTCCGCATGCAATGGCGTAATAATAGAGCCCGCAGACAACAGAAGGGCCACAAACTGTATTATTTTATAGTTTATATAGTCCCCAACAATGATATAATCAAATTTCTTCGTTGCGCGACAGACAGTGCAACTCTCCTTTCAAACTCATACGACCAATAGATACCTCTGCGACTTCTTCTCTTGTAGGAATCTAGCGTATAAAATTCAACACATTTTGGAAAAGAGCTGTCATATTGGGTACAGGCAACTTAATATATAGTTTAATTTTAGATCCAAACTTAGTTTATGTTTACGCTAAACTTTAGTTGGGCTGCCATCACAAATAACAGAAAAAATATTAAAACCAACAATACGCAATGTACACAAATAAGTGTAATAAAAGACATACTATAAAAAATTGATAAATATAAATGAAATAAATAAAATGTGTGTATTACATATTATAAACTGTTGTAGCAATTTACCTCATCTATATGCTGTACCAGCATTCAAGTACCTGCTACTTTCGATTTAGTGACTATGATTCACTTTCAATTGATGCAGATGATTGAATCCAGATCCAATTGATGACATAAATGATTGCTTGAGTATAAGTTGCTCTAGGAAGAACGTTTTTTCATTCACTGCATTTTAGCGTACTTGTATCATCGTTTATCTATGCGATGATTGTCATTGCATATCTAAGTATGGATGGTATACTCGACGATAAACACCTGTTGCAACGTCGCTCAAGAAATCACCTCCCAATGACCGATCAGTTTATCCTAAAAAATACATTTCAGTATTCAGCATTATAAGAATAATTCAATGCCATCATTTACTCTAATTCGCTTTAAATGTGGCTCCGTCCATAAAAAAGTAACATCAATCCATCTAACACGATTCTTTCAGTTTCTGTAAACACAACGCCAGCAATTCCTTCCACTGCAATAAGATATGAATCCACTCAGCGGGCAGTTGCAAATAACGCTCTCATCCTTGGCAAAACTAAAACGTCGCTGATTTTGGAATGTCCTGAGTCATATCCATGTCATATCCTTAAGCAATCAGCACACATGTTTGTCGGATTCGGCTCGATGCCTGTTGCACA
>JARJDW010001872.1:0-12799 GCA_030264715.1 Adinopsis sp. GC000173
TTACACCGCTCCAGCTTACTCAACCTACTCCGCTTGGGGACATCATGCTCCAGTTGTAGCTTCCAGCTACGCTGCCCATCACGGATACGTTGCTCACCCATACAGCTACACCCCATTCGGCCGTTATTTCTACTAATTTGATTACTTCTGTCCTTTAGATAATATGTATATAACCTGAAAAATAATAAAATCATCTATAAAAAATCTCTTTTATGTTTCCGTATTTTCTTCTGCTTTTTATGTGATTACCTACTTTTTGCCTTATTATAGGTATATAATTAAATTATTACATTTCAATTCGTGCTAGTAATATAAATTAGTCATAATTATATACTTGTAACCATTACTAAATCGTTTTTACAAATAATTCTTTAAAATCTGTCCTTATTGGGTAGGATTTATTCAAAATTACTTACTAAGAAATGAGCATTTAATTATTTTTAATATATAAAAAAATAATTGTAGTTTTTTACTATTAAATTCGCAAAAAAGTTAAAAGGTTATGTATGTACTATAAATGTATGATAAATATTGTAGACGGGCATCAACAAGTGCGCTTGTTATTCGATTTGAAATTACCTTTTTAAATAGCTATCTATATGTACCTATATATATATATATATATTTCTTTGAATCTAAAAGCATTATATCAATGATCTTAAATTTAAAAAACAAAGATAAAGCCTCCTACAACACATACAAAAATTATGTCTTGTGGGTTGGCGTGTGTTTCAATATCTATTCAAAGAAAACTTAAGGCGCCATCAATAAAGCTGGCGGAAACCGGTAGTATTGTTAATATGTAAATGAACAAACAACCCATTACACCAAATTGCAAACAATCCATATTTAAAATTGACTTGTACTTAGTAAACGCTTAATTACTTTCATGAATACATAAATAATGTTTGCAATAATTGTAGAAAGCATGTGTTAACTCTTAAATCTGAGCTACTTGATTAAATGGCAAATGTAGATTGAAACTGTATGTAATCATATGTGATATACTCAATTATAGAATTATTATTGCTAAAATACTCGTATCTGCAATACTAATATTTCCATTGGTCAATAACTAAGTAACTATATCATTAGCTATATATGCAGTACAAAGTTATGATGATAATTATTATTTCATAACAACTAGTGATGAACTCCAAAAATATTAAAAAAAACCCGCATATTCTTTATCATAAACTAAAATTTTAATTGATTGCTGCTTGCGTATTTTATTACTCACATTTTTATGGAATAAGAAGAAGTGGATAAAATAAAAGTCAAAGCAAGATTTTATACGAAATAGATATACATTAATTAATTAAACTAATATTAGAAAAATTATCAAGGGGCTCGCTCAAGTCTCCAATGAATTACATCCTTTAGCAAATGTTAAATAATTATTGTTTATTTATGCCATATCTTTTAATAGAAATCAAATTTTAAATAAGGAAGAGAAGCATAATAAATTCAATTTGTTATAAGTTCAAAGATACGACTAATTTTTAAATACATATACACAATATTCTCTTTTTAATCCAACCGTGTATGTTTCAATTATAATAACATACCTGTATTTACTGATTGCTAGTAAATTTATTTTACTTAGATTCAGCTTTATAAGTTTATAGAATAAATAAATTATTTAATTAAATTTTTTTGCCAGATTTTGGGATATTTTTATTATTTGAAACGGAAACATTTGTTAAAACCCCTTTAAATGCAAACAACTTTCTAATTGGGTGTTTGCTCTCATAAACCATTATTGATTGGCTGGACATGTGTGATATGTTTACTACTCAATGTTACGCATAAAATACAAAATAGCGCAACCTTGTACTTGAGGTGTGGTATACGAATTTTGGCAGTATATAAACCAAAATCTTGATAGCGAAAAGCATCAGTTTAACAGTCCTATCAAAGGAGGTTCAAACAAATCTTAAAACACTCAAAATGAAATTCTTGGTAAGATATATTATACTTTGATTTGATTTGATTAACTTGTCATACTAATATTTTTTATTATTGTATTTGCAGATTGTTCTTGCTTGCGCTTTGGCCGTTGCCTCAGCTGGACACATTGTTGCTCCATTGGCCTACCATGCTGGTGCCTACTCTCATTACTATGCTGGTGCCCAACACCTCCCAGTCATTGGTGCCAATGGTGTACCAGTCGACACCGCTGAAGTCCAACATGCCAAAGCTGCCCACTTCGCCCATAAAGTTGAAGCTCATGCCCGCAACGGCGATTACGCTTACGCTCACTACGCTCACCACGCTCCAGTTGTTGCCCACCACGCTGTCGCCGCCCCAGTAGTCTCAACCTATGCTGCTCACCATGTTGCTGCTCCAGTTGTCTCAACCTATGCTGCCCACCATGTTGCCGCTCCAGTTGTCGCTGGTGCCTACGCTCACCCATATGCCTACCATCATGCCTACCCAACCACCGCTGTCCACCCAACCTCAGTCAACGGTGTGCCACTCGACACCCCCGAAGTAGCTGCCGCCAAGATCAACCACTTCGCCGCTCACGCTGAAGCCCTCCACCGTCATCGTCGTGGTGTTGTCGCTTACACCGCCCCAGCTTACTCAACCTACTCCGCTTGGGGACATCATGCTCCAGTTGTAGCTTCCAGCTACGCTGCCCATCACGGATACGTTGCCCACCCATACAGCTACACCCCATTCGCCCGTTACTTCTACTAAGAACTTAATCAATTGTTTTTGTGAGGCTGTTTTAGGATAATTGAATTTTTATATATTATGAGTAATTGAAGCAAAAATCATTAAAAAATTAAAAATACAAATCTGGTGTTTAATTTTTACAATAATCCTTATAGTTAATTTGAGATATTTATCATAAATTGCATCTATTTATTTTAATTGCAAATTAATATCAAATTTTACCTATAATTTGAACACATTACAAATTATTCCATGTGAGTTTATAAATCAAACCACTCAATTACAAATTTGATATACTAATGTAATTTGGCCAGCTAAAGCATTTAATAAAAACAAATTAACAAATAAACTTTATTCAGTTTAATAATATCTGCCACTTTTGCATTATTTAACTTAGTAACCACAAATTACAGAACAATAATTATCTAGTAATTCAATGATTGATAATGGACCATAATTTAAATCAATCGCAGTGCAAATAATCATTATCTTTTATCAGATGTAATAAATTAATTTTGCATTTAATCTATGATTTTGATCAATTTACTACATATAATAATCGCTAATTTAAAATTCCAATGGATATAACCTTTAAAACAAAACAATTTTGGAATAAATTATATTTTATATGTTTTATATGTATGAAGCTAGGAAGTAGAAAGCCATAATTAGCAATGAAAACAAAGAAATGCAATACTTCAACATTGAAGAGATACACTGTGATAAAATAAATTATTTCAATTATATATCAGAATAATGATATCATTAGTTTAAAAGAAAAGCCCTCTCATTTTAAATAAATTTACATAAAGATTGGTGGAAAAATAGGCGTCACGAGCGATCGGAATCGAATAAAAATACGCATATATAAGAAAGGCCACCCGGAAAAAACCTTAATTGAAAGATTAAAAAGTACATTATCAATAAATAAATGACATAAAAAAAGTTTTTTTATTGCGGATTTTTTTCAGATAAACATTTCACCAGATATGCTTTTTATCCTACGGGTACTTTTTATATCCGCTTAATTTGCTAATCTTTTTCCGTGTGGGTTGTTTTCACAAAATCATATGCTACCCATAATATTGGCTACCGAATTTCTTCATCAAAATTAACCAATTATACAGCCAGATCACATGCATAGATACCGCGTGTTCAACATATTTTCATGAATTACACTGTGCTCTGCTGTTGAAAAATCTGACACTTGTCAAACACGGCATCTAGTGAATAAAGGTATTTCAAGTGCGCTGAATTGAATCGCGCAAACCGTTTTTAAAAGTTAGATCGGGTTTTCGAGATATTTCTGTTTGAATTTCTCAATAAGAATAATGCTACAGATATGCATTAGAGGTGCATCTTATTGGTAGTAACGTAATGTATAAGCGATCCAAACAATCCGTAAAACACAATAAAAATACATATTCAGCGCACCCGAATTATGTTTATCCACTAGATGCCTTGTTTGACAGAAAAAAAGATATTCAATTCGAGCACAGTGTTATTATTTGTGAATACAAGTGTGTGTGTGTGTGTGTGTGTAAGATTTCTTCTTTGTTTGTCATGCAATAGACACTTGCTAGTAACATCTCAATTAACATCGTTGTATTTATGCTTATGCTGAGTGTTTAACAATTGTTTGAAAAATAATTTGGTAGCAAGTGTTTAAATTACATACATGCTGTAACATTACACAGATACTTTTGAAACATGATAATAGTAATTTCTCAAGATTAGTATCAGCGCCGTCTGATCTATTATTAAAATCTTGTTCTGTCGAAGCATTAATAATTTATAAATAGAAAATATTTCAATAACATACATTTGTGAACTGCAATTAAACTATTAGTGTTTAATAAATCAATAATTAATTATATGCTTAATTTATATAGAATCTTGCAATTTCATACAATTTGCACAAATATGAATTTAATATTTGCATTTTTCTAAATAATAATTGATAAGCGCAATAAGTAATTAATAATTATATAAAATCCTTGCCTCGAGCCGTACCATTGAACTTCCTTAAACACTTTTTACTATACATTGCGACTCCGAGTACACACTTTGTAATTATTTTGTAATTTATTTTTATAAACCAACATTTAAATTCAATCGAATATTGCAAAATAATTGTCCTTGCATTTCAATGTTTCAATACATATCGCTTAAAACTTCGGTTAATTACTATTAAGTAATAATAATATTATATGAGATATAAAAAATGCATTCTATATGCTTTTCAGTTAATATATTAAATACATACATGGCTAGTGTGGAAATAATTGTTGTAATATATTTTTTGATATATATATGATGTAAAAGTATGGAATGTGATCATTTATCACTAGACTAAAATTGTGTAACCCTGAAAAGACAATATTTACACCACAATTTAAAAGAAAGGAAACCTTGCACTTGATGTAAACAATTAAACATAACTTGGAGACTATATAAACCAAAAAATAACTTTGATTTAACACAGTCAAGTTTTTTAACAGTCCTGAAGAGGAGGTTAATAAATCAGCTACAATGAAATTCGCTGTAAGTATATTGACAAATAAAAATTGAGTTTGAATTATTAGTACTTTGGGAAATATAATGTTTAATTTAAAATAATGTGAAAAATCATACTTAATGTCCGCACAAATAATTTGCAGATCATTTTCGCCTGCGCTTTGGCCGTAGCCTCAGCTGGACACATTGTTGCTCCAGTCGCTTACCATGACTATTATCATGGTGCCCAACACCTTCCAATCATTGGCGCTGACGGAGTTCCAGTAGATACCGCTGCCAACCAACACGCCAGAGCCGCTCACTACGTCCACAAAGCTCATGCTCATGCCCGCAACGGAGATTATCATTATGCTCACTATGATCACCATGATCATCATTATGATCACCATGCGGCGCCAGTAGCATACGCCGGACACCACGTCGCCCATGTCGCTCATGTAGCCGCTCCATTGGCCCACCATCACGCTTACCCAACCACCCACGTTCTTCCAGCCGCCGTTCACGGTGTCCCACTCGACACACCCGAAGTAGCCGCCGCTAAAGCTCACCACTTTGCTGCCCATCATGAAGCTATTGCCCGTACTGCCCACCACCATTTGTACCGCAAACGCCGTGGAATCGTTGCCGCTCCATTGGCTTACTCGCACTATGCTGCCCCATTAGCCTACGCCACCTACGATGCCCATTATCATGGTCCACAACATTTGCCAATCATTGGTGCCGATGGCGTTCCAGTTGACACTGCCGCTGTCCAACACGCCAGAGCCGCACACCACGTCCACAAAGCTCATGCTATTGCTCGCAATGGAGATTACCATTACGATCATTATGCTCATCATGCTTATGCTCCATGGGCCCATTATTATTAAATTATAAATTTTCATTAAATGGCATTTAACTTGATTGTGATTTTGTAAATAACTTATTAGCATATCAATAAATTCTATAGAATTTCAATAACATGTATTTTCCTTATGCAACCAAACATACTCGAATAGCAAATCCACTATAAAAATAATAAGAAGGTTTTTTACGACTGCAATTACACATATTACACAAAACTGTACTTCTATATAAATAAATTTCTTAAAATGCATAGTCACATAATAAGTTAAATAGGACTATGTAACATTTATATATGTAATTAATAAGACAAAATGTAAATTACTCAAAGTCATTGATGCGTGACAAATGTCTATATAGTCAAGATTAATCACAACCATAGAGTTTTCTTCTGTATGCAGTTTGGAAATATTAAGCATTTGCATTTACATAACTAAAATTTGTGGGTGTTGTGGGAAAGTAATGAAAAACCATACGCAATATCACAAAGCAGCAAGTAGGGAAGTGCCTTTGAAAAAAATTCTTTGTTCAATCGTTTGCACATATAAAAATATTTATCAACTTCCTAAATTATTCATAAAAAATGGGTCACACCCAAAGTATTTCTACTTTTTAGTTCAATATCATTATCTCTTTTTGGATCTGAGACTTACACTCCTTGAGACTTGACCTTAATCAATATAATTAAAAATGTAAAATAAGAATTTATAAGTAATCTTATCTCTTATATTTCACTACCTTTAATTTTAATTGTTTTAATGATTTTAAACGTTTTGTTCGTCTTTTAATTTGCTTACATCGTTATGTTAATAAGACTCAGAATATATGTGTATGTATGTGTAGGTATTGCCAATTTAATGTTGCGTTGCAAGCAAGACAGAAGGTAAACGTGCAGTGACAATAAAATTTTAATTATTGTTTTCATGTACAACCGAAAAGAGTTTACCTTCATATACATAATGTATTAATGAGGCAATGATCAAATTGGCGCGTTGCCTTTGATTTGGTCTACTTCCCATAAATATATATCTTGTTCTTTCTAATATTAGTAGAGGGTGTTCGCGCAATTGGAGTGAAAGGGACCTTGCTTTGGGGAGATTCTTTTTGGTGGGACCTATAAAAGGTAATCTCATGTTGGAGAAGAGTACAGTCGAACAGTCCTAGCTCCTCTAGGAGGTTTAGCAAAATTTAATTCACAATGAAAGTTCTGGTACGTAAATATATAAAATATACTCACGGTTGTAATAAAATATTTTTCTTTATGTGTAGATTTTATTTTCTTGCGCTTGTGCCATTGCTTCGGCCGCCTGGCCACCACAGCCAGCTGGCTACGGAGCTCCTGCTGGATATCACGGCGGTCCAGCTGGATTTGCTCCCGCCCCAGTTATCCAAAATGGAGTACCATTAGAAACCCCTGAAGTACAACAAGCCAAAGCCGCACATTATGAAGCCTTATCTAAAGCCTCCGCTCAAGCCAGATACGATCCAGGACAGGGACAATTCCAGGGACAGGGACAATTCCAGGGACAGGAAGATGATGGATCATATAACGCACAAAAATACGAATCGCCGTACGCTGAAGGTGGTGCCCCAGTCGCAGCTCAACCTGGATTCAATCATGGATTTGCTCAAAATCAACATGCCTTTGCTCCAGCCACAGCTTACCAAGCAGCTCCAGCTCATCACGGCTTCCAACAACCTGCTCCAGTACATCACGGTTTCCAACAACAAGCCCCGGCCCATCAGGGCTTTGGCCCAGCTCCAGCCCATCACGGATACAACGCCGGCCCAGCTCCTAACACGTTTGCCGCCGCTGCAAACTACAAAGGCGCTGTTGCTTACGAAACCAGCAATATTATCCCATCCGTCGGTCAAGATGGCACTCCAGTAGATACTCCTGAAGTACAAGCCGCCAAAGCACACCACTTCGATTTAGTCAGCAAGGCTTTGACCGCCACCCAACCACAAGGACCAGCCCACTACCGTCAACGTCGTGGTCTTTACAGTGGATATTACGCACATGGCCAACACGTCCCAGAAATCCACAACGGTGTCCCAGTTGAAACTCCAGAAGTACAACACGCCAGAGCTGAACATTTCGCCGCTCATGCCGCCGCCTCCGGCCATGGTCACTATGCACCAGCCGCCTACGATCACCATGCACCAGCTTATGCTCATCATGGATATTCCCACTTTGTGCCATCGTATTCTCATGATGGAGCTCCATTAGACACAGCTGAAGTAGCGCACGCTAAAGCCGCTCATTTCGCTGCCCACGCTGAAGCTGCCGCCCGCAACGGCGCGCATCATCACGCCTATGCCGGACACCACGATGGACATTATGATGATGGTCATTACGATGGTCACTACGATGATGGTCATTATGATGGTCGCTATGATGGACATCATGATGGTCAATATCACGATGGACAATATCACGATGGTCAATATCACGATGGACATTATACTCACGGTGCCCCAGTCGATACGCCCGAAGTACAGCACGCTAAAGCCGCCCATTTTGCCGCCCACGCAGCAGCCAGAGCTCATCATTATTAATGAATAACTAAGACAAAACATTTTATTGTGATCGGGAACTTTCGTTAAAGACTGTTCTTTGTCTGGAGTTTTTGGTACAATTATTTAATTTCCGCACCAAAAAGCCGGGCCTCTTAATTATATTTTTCTAATAACTATATTATAATATTTTTTGTATAATATAAAAGATAAAAAAAATATACAATTAAGTCATGACGTAAATCAGAGTTATTTTAATTTACGCACGAGTTCAACACCAGCAAACTTGGCGAAATTAGAAACAGGCTGCGTTTCTTTCAAGGTTAATGCATATGATTTTCCATCAGAATGGGGTTTCAAAAGATTTGCCTGCCTGCACATTTACGATACATACAATATTTAGCGAGAAAAATGTGACTGCTGGCTAAGGTGCGGTTATGGCATTGAAAATCGAACAAATCAATCAAAGGTCGTTTTTAATATTACATGCACATAAAACAAATGCTACAATTTTTAATCGCTGGAAAAAATGACTGTCCTATTTTGTGTACGTCAAGATTAAAAATAATTAGTGAATTATTTAGCATTTAAATAGATAATCGCATGTTTGTCTAGTATTTATTACATTGTATTGTTCTAATACTAAGTTTTATTGAACTTTACCATTTGCATTTGCATATTTTATTATTTGCACAATTGTAATCTGAATTCCAGAACAGCGCGCGCTGTTTTAGATTTCAAGTCATACAAATTTCTTTACTCTATGCATGCATTTTATCATAGAGATATATATATTAGACTAATTAAAGTCATTTAATGCCGAATTAACGCTCAATTCGGCATTTTTACATCATTTTTAACCCGTTTCTTTATTGAAAATTTCATAAAAACAGCATTTTATTTATAAAATAAGCAATAATTAGCCTAATTAATGTCATTTAATGCCGAATTAACGCTCAAATCAGCGTTTTTACATAATTTTGAACCAGTTTCTTGATCAAAAATCATATAAAAATGGCATTTGATGAATGAAATAAGCGATAACTATAGCCTAAATTTAATGTATATCTCTATGCATTTTTAAAAACAAAGCTTCTAATTCACATTCAAATATACAAAAAAAACGTGCCTGCCTCACTATGCGCTAAAATGATTGATTGGAACATGACTAAATTAGCGCATGGTATGATACGAATCTTCCTGTAATATGAGTAATAAATATGTAAATGGCCATATCCATTCAACACCTAATTAAATTTATGTGTTTATTAAATGTGTGCAAATTAATAACCATAAATATTAATCAATCCACGCGAAATAGCCTTGGATTTGTAACGATTCAAAATACACCGCACCCAAAATCCTAATACTCAGGAAGCATTTTTTAGTGGATGCGGTGTAAACATTTCCAGGCAAAATTGTGCGCCGCGCTGGTAATATGATATTGCATATTTTCATTTGACATTGCGTCACGTAAATTCCTTCGCCGTGTATAAATTTTGTAGCAAAAAAAACGGACGGTGATTACTTGTTAACGTAAATTTATTTCGCATATTAAGTTATATAAATTGATTTCTAAAAAATTCCGAACCGAAAATTAAAATTTGTCAACATATTCGTTGCAATTACAAATCGCATGCCTTGCAAAATATTATAGATATTCAATTTTCAATTCATTGATTTTGTATAGGTAGTATATAATTGTATAAATGTTATAAAAGTGAATTTGATATCGATGTACTGCAAATTGAATAGACTTTAGCTAAGTAATTATATATGGGTTAATCTACATTACCATTAACTTAATTATCCTGATTTAATAATCAGTTACATGCATCTTACACAAGTGTACATAAAAAACTAAGTCATTTGGCTCATTAATAATTACATTTAAAATATGGTTATTGTAGCCGTGCGTAACGATTATAGAAAAATTTCTGCTTGCACAATTCAAACAATTTTTATATATAATTTGACATTTTCTCCATAATAATAATAACAGCAGAAATATTGCAGACAATAATTTTGTATAATAATGCAATATTAATTATTTATAAAAAATGCATACAAGCAAGCAAGTTATTTAATGTTTTATTTTTATTTAAAGAAAAAAACTTCCTGTTTGCTGGATAAAGATTATTGAAAACGAAATTAGCACATTTCGAAGTTGCGCTCAAGGTTCTCGCACCCAGGAATGCGTTCAAATTAACGCAAAAAAATGAACAATATGTATGCACGATTCTCGGTTTCACTTTTCATGCGAATACCGGAACAAGCAAAGCGTGACCTTGGCGATGAAACAACTTCTTCTCGTTTCATCAGTGGACGGCAATGAACCTCATATGAATCCGATGTAATATTATTATCCATATATTATAACGTCAAACGTTGTTACAGCCACATTGCTTTTGCAATGAGGCGGGGCGCGTATAAAAGGTTGCAATGCCATTGTGGAAATAGTCATTGCGAGTTCTTGCTTTAAGCACAGAAGCGCTTTTATTATTTTTTCAAAGTCATGCAGCTTTTAGTAAGTAGTAACCACAGCGTTATTTTATCTCTAATACAACTAATACTTGTGTATGCAATCCCTCTTAGCTCTTATTAGCCTGTGCGTTCGCCGCTGAGGCGTCACACCTCATTCATGGTGTTACAGTCGGATTAACACCTTATTCTCATCCAGTCGTATCACAATATCACGCGCAAGACGTTCTTGGTCAATATTCGTACGGCTATGTTACGCCAACCGCATCAAAAAGCGAATCGAAAACTGCCGATGGTGTAACGCATGGTGGCTATTCCTACATCGATTCAAACGGCTTACTACAAAGCGTTAATTATGTAGCCGATCCAGTACATGGCTTTCGTGTAGCTGCCACTAATTTACCACAAGATCTGCCAGACGTAGCTTACGCTAAAGCCAAACACATAGCGGATTATGAAACAATTAAAGCTCAACACGCCGCCGCCGCTCATATCCATTTCACAGCTCCAATTGTCGATGTCCCACAACCCGTTCAAGATCTTCCCGAGGTTGTACTGGCAAGAGCACAACATTTAGCTGCCGTGCAAGCAGCTTCCCATGCCGTTGCTTATGCGCCACAACCTGTTCAAGATTTACCGGAAGTAGTTAAAGCCCGGGCGGAACATTTGGCCGTCGTCGAAGCTACAAAGGCTCGAGATGCGGCAATTAACTTGAGCCCAGCTCATTTGCATGGTGTAATTGCTCCGGTACATTATGCGGTAGCACCATTTCCAGTTCATGCTCATTATACGCCAATTACATACTCGCCAATTGGATATACATCACAGTATCATTCACAGGATGGTTATGGGCAGTACAGCTACGGATACTCTGCTCCATTAAGCTCTAAAGTGGAAACTAAAACAGCTGATGGTGTTACACGAGGGGGTTACTCGTACATCGATGCTAATGGAGTATTGCAGACCGTTCATTATATTGCTGATGCAGAAAATGGTTTTCGAGTAGCCGCAACTAATCTTCCATAAAACGTTTTTCTATACATGTAATGCTAATCTGTAATGTACGACTGTTATATAATATAAATTATTTGTTTTACACTATATTTACTTTTTTGTAATACACTTTTTTTTAATATTACATTATTATTATTACTTCAATTATGCACCTACAAATTGCAAATACATATTTTTATTGTTATTAGCATGCAACAATATGAAGTAATTTATGCGTTGCATTGGAATAGCAAATGGCTATGTCATCTTCCATTGCACAAGATTTGCATGCGCATTATTTTTGCATATTCAAACGTATTAATTAGTTAATTAACAATGAAAATCTATTTAATATGAATCATTCTTAAATAATACTTACCAACTACATACTGGTGGACAAATTCGTTGTATCGCAATTATAATAACATTATAGAAATGTAAAATTGTAAGGTTAGGAATAATTGCGATTTAGTTTCTATTATTATTAATGCTTAAACAAACAAACGTGCTATGATAGAAATTTAATTGTATTTGTAGCATTGAGAATTAATAAAAAAATTATTTACATATTGTGTGGTGTTACACAAATATGTATGCTTGCAGCAATTTTTCGAATAACGCTACTTTGTGTGTGTGTCTGTGTGTGTATTATAATTCGTTTAATATCAAATGATTTTGAAGGTGATAGTCTAATTTGCTATTAAATACAAAGGACATATCTCGTGCAAATAACTACCTAAATAGAATTATTATTTGTCATGGGATG
>JARJDW010001873.1:0-31573 GCA_030264715.1 Adinopsis sp. GC000173
TAATATATTATAACCTTTTTCCTAACCTTATACATACTCGTAAAACAAGAACGTTGTTTTTGCTTAAATCATTCTACATCATGTAGCAAAAATGATTATTAATTTGTTTAATGTGCACGTACGTAGAAAATGTACCAATTTCTAAGAATTTATTAACGCAAAGTATTGATTTTAAATTTTTTGCTAAAATATTCCACATCATGTAGTGAGTGAAAAATATGAATTTGTTTAATTTGCACGTATGCGTAGTAATTAATAATAAAGTAAAACGAGTTCAATTTATATTTTTCTGAGAATTTATTAATTCGCTATACCTAGTTATAGAAATTTATATGAAACGCTAAAGAATATTATTAATTGATCGTTAAATTTCAACATTGAGTAAATATTAAATTGATACATGGAACTGTACTTTTTAAATTTTGTTCTGAAAAAGTATGTTTATTTTGTATTTAGTACTACATTAGAAAATATAACAGGAATAAGAATTTTGACAGTTTGATAGTGGTTTTGAAGGGGGCGAAGGGTGCAAATGGTCCGTTTTTGCCCACTGTTGCGATATGAGACTTACCAATTGATTTATGATTTGATTTAGAAATAAAAACAGGGAAGCTCGGTACTCACCTAGAATAAAAAAGAAAGAATATTAAGCATCAGCATTTATTATTATTAATATAATAAGTTTGTTTTAAACAATTCTACGCGATTACAGGATAAACAGTTCTTTAAGGTCAGAGTTTACCCACAGTTGATCTAGTCTACCTCGAATATTCTCTGTCTTTCTTATTTGTTACCGTATTTCTAATTACTAAAATAGAATTTAAAATTGGGCCAATATATTTACAATTTTCATTAAAGTCAATAGATAAAGTTTTATTTCTGAAAATTACGTTTTTTATGAAGCAAACAAATATTTGCGATTTATAGTGAGTATTTTTTTATTGTAAGATATAATAGTAACCTCCTGGAGTAGTGCAAGTCAAGGGAGATAATTTATTAAGTGTCAGAATCTAGATTTTTATATTTTTTATTGTTTTTTGCGATTTTCTATGAGTTTTTGTTATTTTTAATGAGTTTTAATGATAACAGACAAGCAATTGGCTAGAAATATAAAAAAAATGTAAAAATTTACGTCTCTTGAAGTTAATTTATTTATTATCTATGCTTTTCAGAAATTTATATTCGATTTTTGTATGAATCCACAGTAATTTTGCAATTTCTTAATTATAACATCCTAGGTGTAGTGTGAGTTGAAGAAAAAATTGATTAAGTATCGGAATCTTGGTTTTTTGCAATTTTTATTGTTTTATTGCAATTTTCTTTAAATGTTTGTTATTTTTAATGCTTTTTAGTGACAACAGATCACAAATTGTGTAAAAATATAAAAAAGTTTCGTCCCTCAAAGTTAATTCATTTATTTCTTATGTTTTTAAAGAGATTTTTGTTGGGTTTTTGTATAACAACAAAACAATCTTACATTTTGCTTGAAAATGGTTAATTTTTTTGAAACAAAATTAATGCAACATTTTATAACATTTTTACCATTGTTTTACCAATATTTATATTTTTCGTTGGAGAAGTACAAAATTTCCCAGAGTGCAAATTTATCATAACCTTATAAAACTAGAATGTTTTTCACTTTAAATATGATTTTGATTAATACAAATGTTCAGCAAATATAAATTTTTTTTCTAAGAATTTATTAAGCCATTAATGATTTTTCGCGTTTAATGTTGCTCCGCGAATTAATTGCGTCACGAAAAAAGCATGTCTACAACCTTTTCATAACCTTATAATATAAAAAACAAGAACGGTTTTTTCGGCGTAAAATATGATTCGACATCGTCTCGCACACAGTAAAAAAATTATTAATTTGTATGTAAAATGCAAATATACAAAGTATGTAAAGCGCTTTCATTTTAAATATATATACTTAATTATTCATTTTCTAAGAATTTATTGACGTAATAATATTATGTATTGATATTCCTTCTTTACGTCGAAATATACAATTATGCGAGTGGCTTAAACAATTGCAATCGGAGCGAAAATCATCTTCGAGCGATGTAGGTATAAGCGAGTCGAGAGGAGAGTGAAATCGTCTATTATTTTTTGAGTAAAAATCTACGCAAATTGAGCAATATTCTACAACTACAACTATGGTAGTACTTCTAGCTTGTTGCTGGTATTTTTTGTGAGCGCGCAAAACAATTGAATAAAAAGGCAAATGCACAAGTTGACCTAAATAGTAATATGAACAGCGCGCACGGTTTAGAAGAAACTTTCTAGCCTTGATTGCTTGTGCTTGTGTGCTGGCTGTTGGCTCGATGGAACAAAAGCCGAACGGAACAGCGCGCTATGGCACAGACAGACGACGAAACTGATTTTTTTAGTTAAATTCGGGGGGGCTGAAGAATCAGAAATGTGTGCTATTTGAAAGCGAATAGTTAATCTATCATAATTCGTATAACCTATTTTTAGCGTCTTTTTTCGTGAAGGGGGCACCACCAGTGTTGCAGCAGAGCAGGTATAATTTACGCCCCGAAAATTGATTACGACTTCGAGTAGTAGTGCGCTGTGTGAGAAAAATCTGATGCAGCTGTGCCCCGTTCTAGATCAAAATAGTAGGGTGGTTTTTTTGCTGCTGCTGCCGCTGCGAGCGCGTTCGGATAAAGGGACTGTGTGGAGGGCTGGATGTTGACCTTCAAATGCATTCGTACAACACCACCCTTCGATTCGATGTGATGTGCGTGCAGCATTGGGAGGCTTATGCCAAGGGTACAGCACACACAAAATTCATAACCGAATGTGCTAGCTCGACTTTCGTTTGTCTTATATACAACTTTCAAGAATCGCTCTGTATATAGCGATTAAAAACCTCTTATTGGAATTTATAAAACTAACAGCGCACTTCTAAGAAAATAATCAAAAAATTGTTTACTATCTACTGATATTTGATGGAAAGTATGTATAAGCATTTATTTCGATACCAAATGTAATATAAAATAGGTTATTATATTATTATTTAATGGGACATTTGGTATTAAACCAATGAATTTTACATTTTTAGCAATTTTCATTTAAAATCCCCAAAGTATTCTTTTGTTTTGCTATTTTAATATAAATTTTCCAAAAAATTACTTAAAAATGGCAAAAAATAACTAAAATTTACGTGATTTTCACTAAATCATAAGTGATAGCATTTTTCATACATTTTCATCAGATTGCTGACATAATATAATGTTTGCTAAATATTTTGGTAAAAAAATATATAATAAATTACTAAAATTGTTTATACTTGCTAAAAATCGTTTAGAAAATAAGAATGGCTAATGAAAATTAACATCTTTCTTACTAAACTATTAAAATATCTTCACTTTTTAGAGATTTTAATTGAATATAGCTCAATTGCTGTCCCATCGTTTTGTTTTACATGTAAAAGTTGTTAAAAATTGTTACGACAATGCAAAGACAATTTAAAAATCCGTATTTCTCAATTAAATTATTAACTGTCTTGACTTGTTTTAATATAAAAATTCGCTAAATATCGTTTGGTATATACAAAAAAACAACCAAAATTAACATTTTGCTTAGTAAACTAGTAACTTTTTATAATTTTTTAGCGAATTTCAATTAATATCACTAAATTATTCAATGTTTAAATGTTAAAATTGCAAGAAATCGCTTAAAAAATGCAAAAGCAGCAGAAATTGATATATTTTATTTTAAACTACTAACATTTCCCCATTTTTCTGCGATTTTCATTAAAAACCTAGCACGGATTAAGGTCGCATATCGAGGTTTCACTCTATTTTAAATATAATAGATTGTATAAGATTGATTTTAAATTTTAAAATTGATTTTGACATATTTTTGCGCACATTTTTAATATTGATTTTCAAATTAACAGTTTAACTAATTTTACGTTGGGAAAGCAATGAATAAATAATATCACTTGAATATATTTGGTTAATGTAACAGATTTCAAACAAAAATTCGATTAAAGTGGAACAGTCAACACAGAACAAAAAGTTCATAACCTGAAAAAGGGAATCATTAACAACAGTAAAATGTACTTTTACGAATTTCATACTCCCTACAAAACATTTTAAACTCATCTTCGTGGATTATCATGTACCCATGTTGGTCCCCACTTTGTTTTTAAGCCCGCGTACTTCCTGAGTTACTGTAGGGGTAAATTTTAAAAGGACGGCCACGCGTAAAAAATTGTCAAGTGGGTTCGCATGAAGTTTTATATAACTTATCCTATAAAACCATAAAATTTTATACAAAACATTTTTTATATTTTTATTAAATATTTTTGATTTGGATGTGAATCCCCATTTCGTAATTCCGCGTACTTCCTGAGTTAGACTAGGGGTAAATTTTTAAGGAAATCGTCAAATGAGTGCAAGAACTTTTGCGTAACTTATACTATAAAACAATGAATTCATAAAATTCTATAAAAAATACATAAAACATTTCATATTGATTAAATGGTTTTGGTTTGCATTATCATTCATGTGAATTCCCACTTTGTTTTGAGCCCGCGTACTTCCTGAGCTAAACTAGGGGTAATTTTTTAAAAACATGTCAAGTGGGTGCTAGAACTTTTATATAATTTATCCTATAAAACCATGAATGCTTAAAGTTCTAGGTATAGATAAGCATTTTATATCTATTATATTATGTTTGCTTTGGATAAATTTGGACTGTTTCCCTTTAAACAAGCACGTAATTCATTTGTTTGCACCACATAATTCATGTGGCAACTTTGCCATTTTTCGTATAGGTACAATCTATATAGTTGGAAAGAAGTTTTTTCGAAACGTATAATTCGTCTGTTTCATTATATTATATGGGATTCATCCATCCGCTCCAACGTGTATTTTTTTATTATTTAAACCGTTCCTCTTAGTACACACACATACACACACTACAACATCCAGTGAAATATAATAATAATAATTGTTTAACGAAAACCGGCCTCGATAGAAGGCGACGGCGCGATGCGGACGTGCGGTCGGTGCGTGTGTGGTGGAGAGCGATGGGAAGCAGCGGCAGCAGCACAGCGCTCGCCGCTGCTGCTGACGATGACGACGACATTGCGCTCGCTCGCTTGCTCGCTCAGCGAACGAAACGAGCGCCTATCTCTAAAATCCAGTTGAGTTCGTTCCTTCGTTCACCGAACCCATCACACACACAGAGAGCCAGAGCACACACATGCACATATTATAAACTACAACCACAAAACTATGTACTAAATGGATATTCATGTAATTTAGCGCCGATAGCACTTACAAAACTGGTGCATATTCGGGCTTTGTACTACCAAATCATCGATCGAACACTAATTCAATGAAATTGAAAATTCATTTTTATGTATTGATTATTTACCAAATTTTAGCTTATTAACATAATTTCTACAAAATTACAATGACGACAAGCACTTATATGTTCTTTCATATTCAGTAATTTTTTTTATTTACTTTACTCACTTTTTAGTATCTCCCAAAGATTCTTATTTTTTTTGCGGGGGATGAAAAATTATCTTTATTGATCGTAAATGAGAGAAAAATTGCGTTCTTGTTACGCTTTAGAACAATTTTGATGAAAATCTTTAATTTAAATTTTTGTCTGTAAACCTTTTTAAATGGAACACACTGTATAAATTGTAGGTTTATATCTCAAGCCTAAGTTTTTATTATTTTCTAAATTTTAGCTTATTAATATAATTTCTACAAAATTACGATGACGACGAACACTTGTTTGTTCTTTCATGTTAAGTAATTTAATATTTTATTGTTTAATTGTTATGTATAAAAAAATATTCAAAGGTGTAGTATAAGAAAATATAACCCGATACTACTAACTTTTTAGTATCTCCCCAAGATTATTAAATTTTTATTTGCAAGGGGAGGAATTTTTAACAATTTTTGACATTTTCCATCAAATTTTTATCGACTATTATTATTAATGATCCTAAATAAGAGAAATGCTGCGCTCTTCTTTCATTTTGGAACGAATTTGGTGAAAATCTTTAAATTCTTTGATGGAAAACACAAAAAAATAAAGAAAAATCTTCCTAAATTTCTCCACGCAAAAAAATAGCAGAAAAATACTCATGTAATTCTGGCTCTGTGCGTATGTACTACCAAATCATTTGGTTATTGATTATTTACTAAATTTTAGTTTATTAACATAATTTCTACAAAAATACGATGACGACGAACACTTATTTGTTTTTTCACGTTCACTAATTTAGAATGTTATTGTTCAGTTGTTATCAATAAAAAATATTCAAAGGTGTAGTAAAGGGAAATACAATAGAAGACTACTAACTTTATAGTATCTCCTTTACGATTCTTACATTTTTCTTTGCGAGGGGTGAAATTATAATTATTGACCCTAAATGAAAGAAAAATTGCGTTCTTGTCACGCTTCAGAACAATTTTGATGAAAATCTTTAAATGCTTTCATAGAAAATGGAAAAAAAATCGTTCAAAGTTTGTCCACGCAGAAAAAAATCGCAAGGAGATACCAAAAAAAGGCTACTTGTATAGATAATATTTGTATATGTAAATCTTTTTTAATAGAACATCCTGTATATTGTCAATTTATATCTTGAGACTAAATATTTCTAAAAAAAACCTTATAATATATTAGTGTAAGTAGAGTAGCGCTCATCTTAAAGTAAACGAGCTACATTCGAATATTTTAAATTTATTGTTAACATTTTGGTTTTTGTACTGTTTAGCATATTTTATGATGTTCGCTAAGAGATGAACACGAGTGTACACATTATATTAATTTATTTGTCTAAATGAAAGAAGAAATAGTCAAAACGTCAATTTTTTATCATTCTATAAAGATTTTTTAAATTATTTCTGGTTTTAATTAATATTGTGTAATCGAGTTTCACTAATGAAATAATTGTTTTGTTTTTTGTTACACAAAACGTGATTTAAACATTGTTCACAACCATCTTTCGAGTGTTCCACTTTTTACTAAACGAATATTTTGTTGATTTGTCCTAAAAAGTTGCACGAAAATGAAATAAAAATGGATTTATTCACATGCATTTTTGCCGTGTATATAATTTTATTTTAGTTAAAAATAGCTAGCTAAACATATTGAATAATATGAATGCGCGACTATTAATTTATTTATAAAAGCGTATTGTTACTACAATATACTTGCATAAAGGAATCGATTTAAAATGTTAAAATACTTATACAACATTTCACGTAATCAATTTTTTTGGAAGGAAGAATTAGTTTCTATTTTTTTGTATAAAAGTGTGTGTATGTGTGTGATTATTTCATCAAAAACGTGCATCGTCATGTTTTTTATGAATGTAAAAATAAAGTAGATGCTAAAAAATCGATAAAGTATATATTTAAATCAATTTTAGCTTTTATATATTTAACTATTTAACATTCGTATTAGGCAATTTCATCTAAAAATTTGCTATAAATTAGAGAATTTTAATGATTAATCAATTAATTTTATATAAAAGATTTTTTTTCTAGCAAATATGGTTTTTATGTCTGACTAATTTTCATGAAAACACTATAATAATACGAAAGGCATACACTTTCCGCTAAATGTAAATTATGGTTTCCTATAAATAAGTTTTCTTTAGAAAAAGTGAGTTCTCGTTATCTGAAGGCAACGAATTTTTTACTAAAGCGAAAATTCTCGTTTTCCGGTGCAAATATGTTATGTTAAAAATGCGCGAATCTGTCAACTATTAATTTATTACTTAATAAACAATTTTTATGTCGTAAAAGTAAATGCTGCTATTCCCAGAAATCGATTTAAAAATATATCTAACATTGTAAATATGTTCCACAAAATGTGAGTTAGCGTTACCCAAAATAAGCCTTCTTTACTAAAAATCGAAAATTCTCTTTACCCCAAGATGACAAGGTGTTAAAAATGTATGAATTTATTCATAAATTAATAAACAATTACATTTTTATTATAAAAGTAAATGTCTTTACCAATGAAAAGAAATCGATTTAAAAATGTATCTAACATTGTAAATATGTCAAGTTTAGAATAATTATACCTTTTTTGTGTTGCCGCATTTTTCATAATGCCTCGCAACGTCAATTTATTATCTCCACTCGTATACAGATTGAAAAATGTCGATTTTTTCAAACTCAAATGAATGTGTTATGATTTATTTTTTGTAATGCTAAAAAGGCAAGATTATAGAAATTGTGAATCGAATGTAGATTCATGCTATGATTCCACTAAAATTTGAATTTTATTATGCAACGGTAAATTTGAGTAATTTGATAAAAAATACGTAGGTATATAATAATATTTTTGTAGCATCATCCAACATCAAGGAATAAATTTTGTATAAACTGTGCAGTCTTGTCGCTCTAGAATTGCACAAGCTTCAAATTAATTTTCTTCAATATTTAATTATTCAATATTACATTAGTTTAAATTTCTGTGATTGGTAGCAATTTTTTTTATGTTTACGATTTATTGACGCTTTTTAGCAACAAACTGTGCAGTTAAGTCACGTCAGAACTGTACTTGAAATAAATTAACACCAATATTTATCTATTAAGTCAGTTGGAATCAGTTTCTATGATTAATATTTTAATGAAATTATTTTTTCTAACTCATTAAGGATGATAAATTACGTTCGCTTAATAATTTTCAGTATGTTGGAACGAATTTTAGATTTTTGGAAGAACTGTGATGTTTGTCGCGCAATAACTGCACAAATTTTCAATAGTTTCACTCCAATTTTCTGGGAACTGTACAGTTTTGTGACGTCCGAAATGAACAAATTTCAAATGAATTAACTTCAATATTATTAGATTAGTTTGAATTATCACTAGGTTAATGAATTTCATTTGTTACTCATTAAAAATATTATAGTTTAATTAAATTTTTAATGTTTAGTATTTTATTACAATAAATTTGATATTTTTTAGGAACCGTGCAGTTTTGTGAACATGAACAAATTTGAATTGAATTAAGTCCAATAGGGTATTATTAAATTAATTTATATGATTAATATTTTAATGAATTTAATTTGTGACTCGTTAAAGATGTTATATTTATTGATTTTCGGTATTTATTCCTAATCAATTGATGATGCTGAAAACGGTGCAGTTTTAAAATGATAAAACTAAAGAAATTTCAATGGAATTAATCCAATATTATTAAATTAGTTTGAATGATAAATATTTTAATAAATTTCTTTTCTTACTCATTAAATATGTCATAATTTAGTTTTAATTTTCGGAATTTTCTGTAATAAATTTAATTTTTCTATAAACTGTGCAGTTTTAATATTAAAATTAAAGAGAGTTGAATAAAATAAACTCCAATATTATTAAATTAACTTGAATTGGTTTCTATGAATAATATTTCAATGAATTTCATTTATTACTTATTTTTTAATTGTCAGCATCTTTTGTAATAAATACGAGTTTTTTGGAAATTATACAGTTTTATAATATTAAAACTAAAGAATTTTTGTTGTAATTAACTTCAATATTATTAAATTAGCTTGAATAATTCTCTATGATTAATAATTTAATAAAATTACTTTTTGCAACTCATTAATGATATTATACATAATTTAATTACGCTTTTGCCAAAATTTAATCAAAGTATAATTAATTATTCAATTGTTTGCGTTAGAAATGGTAAAAAATATTTTATATAAAATATATGAATGCGCGACTTTCAAGTTTGGCCCCATTCGCAAACGAATATTCGAATGTAAAATAGTAATGATTGCGATCGCCCTGTACATAATAGGTTAAATGTAGTCTGGCGAGCGTGTGAGTTTCGTGGACGAGAACGAGATGAGAAATTTTACAAGGGGGTTGTATGGATGTGTGTGTGTGTTGCTTTGGCGTTGCCAGTACGGCGCTCAATATAGCAAGCAGCAGCACAGCACAGAGGCAGGGCGACGGGCAAATCCCCAACTTGCCTGCCTGGGCTATCGAACCCTCTTCGCTTTCACCATTCCCTTCAGCTATATACTACCACCACACGTCGAGCAACACAGCCCTGCGCCCTAACGTCGCTACTTCCTGCCAATTCACATCGCAACGAAATCCGCTCATTAAGATTAAGAACGTGGGCATACCATATAGAAAAATTGTCGATGCACCGAAAAAAATACGTATAGAGTGTAGTGCAGACGAACGATGACGCCGCGCCGTTTCGATTCCAGTGACCGTTATAGCCGATTTATTCTATCAATTAATCGTCGACCGATGAAATCAATCAAGTACATACGTACTAGTACCGCGTATGGCGTCTTCCTGATAACTTGTAAATTTAATTAGATAGTAAATATAAATAAATTTGATGCTAATTTCTAATCTGGGCTGCGTTAATTTCTAACTCTATTTGCATTAACCGTTTTTTTGGTTGTCGAGGAAACAAATTTGTGTTGTTGGGCAACTCAAGCACACAATGTATTTGTTGTTGTAGGAGGCGGCTGAAAACCCGCGCGCCAAATCGAGTTAAATTAATTTTTATTGAATTTTTTCCCTTGCAATTTTGCTTACAATTAATTTAAAAATGTTTTTATTTCGTTCTTAGTAATGTATTATATATAAATGTGATCGATTTTTACAATTTAATCTATGTATTATATGTAGAAAAAGTAAACGTCGTTGCTTTACGACAAATATAACAATGAAACGTAAATTATTGTGCATTTATAATAAAATATTAGAGTATAAAATTGGAACATGCAAAATTTCAAGCCATAAATTTTTAACTATGGTATAAAATATTATAACATTAGTTGGTAGATCTAAAAGATTTCGGTATTAAACATTAATTTGATGAAATAATCGCATGAGTCATGAAAAATAAACGATATAAAGTTGAAAAATGAATCTTCGTTGATTTGCATTGCGACAAATCTTAAAAATTCTACGCTTTTCTCATTTTTCAAACAATTTTCTTATAGTTTTGTCATAAAAATTACATTAGTCGGTGGGGTTTATTAAAATTTATTTGAAAATTAAAAGTTTAAGGTAAGAAATATAAAAAACCACTTTTAAAAACATGTTTACGCAATTTTCATGTAATCTTTACAAAAATTACAATTTTTACCAAACTTATATAGTCATTTTTGAAAATATGAAAAAAATATAATATTTCATTGAACTAAATCAATTTTTATACCCTCTTCTTAATTTTCGCAGCTTACCAACAATTTCCATTCAGTTTTTTTTAAAGATTTCTTATAGTTTAATGTAAAAACTAAACAAGAGATGCAAGAAAATTAATGAATTTCATTAATACATATAATTTTTCTCAATTTTTACACATTTCCAATAGATTATCAGACATTCTTGTAATACTATGAAAGTAACCAACAGAAATCGGATGAAAAATATAAAAAATAATTGAAAAACATAAAAATCCGTTATTAAGTATCAATTTTTCCAGTTTCTCCCCAAATTCATTAAATTCTCAAACAGTTTTTGCTAAAAATTGTAAGATTTTATTCGTTTCTCGGCATTTATTAACCTTTTTACGTTTTGTAAGTGACTTTCTAATCAAGAGGAGTAACTTTACAAACAAATCAAAGTTAAGGACAATTTTTACTTATTTTATTCATCTAATATATTTTATTACCTAATATACCTTTTTTAGCCGCCAATTTTTTAATGATATCAAATAAAGTGCAGTTTAAATCATCCGGTTCAGATAAATTTCCATTTTAAGTAATTTTAACTTATTAGAATACGTCGCGTGCGAAGTGAATTATGTTCCGCCTTGTATATGTATATATATATTAGTTGCCTACTTAGTATTTAATTGCATGAAATCTGTCTGAACGCAATCTGTATCATTTTTATTCATCTCGGTGGTGTTTAAGTGAAAGCAGCACCATCTGCACCAATCGAGCAGGTGGTCAATTTATTATTTAACTTTAAAACACACCTGTCCATTGTTCTTCTGCTGCTCGTCGTCGTTGCCGTCCGGCCGGCCGGCCGGGCCGACCGATCGATTGAAAATTCAAACTTCCCGCTGGCGCAATACGCTAATCGATGCTGGCGCCATCTGCACGCATCAATAATAATAAATTATTATTAGTCTGTGTGATATCATTGCGAAATGATAATGAATAAATCATATATGCCATTCCGCGTGTGGCGCCATCTGTTTTGCATTCAGTAGGTAGGTGGGCATTTCCTCGTTGCGCGCTACAGCTATAGCGATGGAAATTTACGATGACACGTTTTAGGCGATTTCAATTTCCCACACACATGCACGACGACGATGGCGACGTTCACTAGGTATAGCTTTTTAGGTTATTCGCGCGACTTCCTGCTTCGTTCGCAAATAAATCGCAGGCGATAAACACCCTGTCGTTCTTTTTGCAACTTTATTTTTATAAAGTTATAGTTGTGCCCACACAATTTCATTAAAAATAAGTTTTTAAATAAAAAAAACGTAAATACAATTGTGTAACTTTGAAGAATGTTAATGAAAAACACACAAAAATTGTATTGGTTTCCAAGCTTTTGGTATCTTTGTCCCCCTTTTTTATAAAAAAAATGGTTTCGCCTTCGCCCTATTGCTTTGAAAAATATTGTATAAATTTGAAGACTGTTAATAAAAATACACAAAAATTCTAGTAATTTCCAATCGTTTTGTATCTTCGCCTCCTTTTATTGTAAAATAATCCCTGTGCCCTCTCCTAAACTCTTTAAAATGTATTTCTTTATTTAATAAACGTAAGTTTTGGATAAATTTGAAAATTGTTACTGAAAAGCACATAAAAATTGTAAATAATTGGGAAACGGAGCAACATCTTCACTCTTTTTCATCTTTTTTGCATAAAATCGGCATTTCATAATTAAAAATAATTACCTTACATACTTTTTTAGTTCAATTCATTCAATTTCAGCGTATATTTTCTTTGCAAAGAAAATTTTGGTATTTTTTTATAATTTAACGCAATTGGAATAAAAAAAATAGAATCTTCATCAATTTTGCAAGAAAAACAAGAAAAACACTGTTCTTCTTCCTTTTTTCGACCAACAATAACAAAAAATTAATAGAAAATGCTAAAATTCAAAGAAATCGGAAAAATCCAGGCAAAGAAAAAAATGTAAACTTCATGTTCCACTAAAAACGGAGTACTTTATGTTATTTTTATTATTGTTGTGCCCCCTTCATAAATTGACAACCACTAATGTATTCTGGCATTGACAATCGCGCGAAAATTGATGGATGTGCGCTAATTATATGACGTCACACTCCACATGTTTATAGGTGTGTGTGTATGCGCGCTGACATTTGACCTAATATTTTCGTGCATGTGATCCACAAAAAACTGTATATACGCGAAGCGAGCGGCAACACACACACACACACGTGCTTTTCAATTGTTTTCCCTTCACACGCACACACACACACATCGGCGAGCATCCGCTTTAATTCAGGACGCGACCAAAAAAATATACAGTTTCAACTCCTCACCGTCGTCGTCATTCAGCTATTTAAGCCGCTTACTTCGTCGTCTCTTCTTTGCGCAATATTGCGTTGATTTTTGTGACGTTCTATATATCATAGGCACAATTAATTCGTAACAATATATTGTGCGCTGTATAAAGAAACAAGCAAGCGAGCAAATAAATTGCAACGGCAAGAAAAGGATAAGGAAGATGATAGAGCGTCCTACTGACACACATCCTTTTCACTTTATATACATTTGTATATATATGTATGTATATGTGTATTCATCGTTTGTCATTTGTTTGATTATTGTAATCGAAATAAAAAGTAAATTGTGTCGATTTGAGATAATCGACCGATTGGCTAATTAAGCGGCGATTGTTTTAAATCGTCTGGAACATGCGCGGCGATGATTTTGGCTGGCGAATAAAATAAACTAAAACAAAACAACACGAAAAAAAAACAACGCACAGAAAACAGCATCGATTCAAGGATTTTATTGAGATAGGTCGGCGTTGAAACGAGTGATGCTGCAACATCCACATCCACACACACATATTCATACACGCCCGTCGACGTCTAAAAATCACAATATATGAATACCTCACGACGATGTTTTGTTTTTGACAGGTGGGTTTAATAATAGCGGGCCCCAGTTCAACCTTGAGTGATTTCCATCGAAAAATTCGTCGTCGGTCGTCGCTGCGCATTGTTGCTAATAATTTGTGTTGTTTAGAAATGATAACAAGCGCGAAAATTACATGTGTCATTAGCTAAAAAACAAATAAATAATAAGCGGCATGGAAAAAACAAATGACAAATTGTTGATTATTAGAATATACGTAGAGAAATAAATATTTTGCGTTTTTCATCGTTTTTTGCGCTTTTAAATAAAAAGAACAATAGATTTGTTTGGTATGGTGTACGAATTGGGCAACCTTTTCCATAGTGAAATTCGCACAAAAATTATTAAAAATTTGAGGAAGAATGGCAAATTTGTGCATTTTTTTAATTAATATGTTGACGCTAAATTCTTTACAGTGCTTCCAAAATGCTTAAATGGATTTTCTTCCTAGCAAAAACTTAAATCTACGCGCAAACCAAAATTTTTGCTGTAAAATCAATACTTTTTCATTAAATATGCACAAAAACGTTCAATATTTGATGCAAAATGCGAAATTTATATTTTTTTTTCATTGTGATATTATATTTGAACATTTATTTGAAGAATTTCAATGAAATACGGACTAAAGTATAAAATTGCCAAAATTTGCATTTTTTTTTGTTAAAATGTTACCCTACTTAGTTTTTAGTGCCCCCAAGATTCATAAGCAGTAAATTTTGGGTGTTCTTCTTTCTTTGTAATAGAAATGTTTGCGATTATCTTGATAAATTTTGAATTTTCTGTGAAAAAAGTTTGCTGTGCTAGACAAGTTTATTCATAAAACGAGAAGAGCACAATTCTACTCCGTTGGTAATTAATAAAATGGTAAAGATGACAAAAAATTGTAAAAAATTTCGCGCAAAACAAAATCCATTCAAAATTTGACTAAAAATTGCCAAAACATGATTCAAGGATCAAAATATTTCTCAAAATTTACCATAAATTAAACATAGAACTGTATATCTCCTTTGAAACAAAAAATATGCTATTTTCTTAACTAATTTTTAGCGAAAGCAAATGAATAAAATAGAGCGCGATTGCGGCACGCGTACTCTAATCCCGTAATAACGAATTTTGCCAAAAAATCTTGAAAATTAATCTATTGCTATTCATTAGCGGTTTAGCATTGACGCGCGTTCGTCACATTTTGTTGTTATTATTATATTCATACAGTTTCGAGAGATAACCTAAAACAAAAATATTTTTACGAACGACGACATTGAATTTTCGTTTATGTATGTCGTAAACGTCAGCGTATTTTTAGCATTTCGCCTTTGTTTGTGTAAATAATTAATTTGTAATTGGGCATTGAGAATATATACAGGGTGTACGGCGTGACCCACTTACGCAATTTGTTTCGCCAAAATCAGCAATGCGGATGGATAAACAAATAATAAAAAGTCGACGAATGTTATGTTTATTATAAAGAGTCATAATAATAATAAATAAATTAATCGGGCATCGATTTTTTTATGCTGTTTGATGAGTTGACGTCGTTGCGCGAGGAGGCATGACGTCGTTGTGGTAATAATGGGGATCTGGAGGACTGGTTTCGTTTCTCAAAAAACGCGTATATGTATACGAAGCGACGAAACTAAAACTGGTAGTTCCTGAAATAAAAGCTCGATGGAATCCAGTCGCAGGAATGGATTTTGTTGAACGCGTTGTACAACTACTACAGCATAGAGTAGTTTTTAATGATTTTGCTTTTCTTAAAGGGGGCATTACGCTGTTTGTTACATTTATTATGCTTTGAATTCAATCATCATTTACTGTGTTGCTGCTGTTGCTTTATCATCATCATCCTACATTCCACTAATTCATTATTAATCACACTGTATACTACGTCAAACAAGCGCATTATTCATTAATTCATTTGTTTTCTAATCATCAAATTGCTGCATATTACTCGTTGGCGATTCATGATGTCTATATGTGCATAATTTATAGCAACGATGGCAGAGACGCAAAAAACCTATCAAGCAGCAAGCAATGATGATACCGATCGTCTACATGCGATAGATATTTGTGACGACGACCAAAAAGCGCGTCGGTCGGTTGGTTGGTGTTGGTTGCGTCGTCTCGACGTTCGGCATCGATCCTATGCGCACCACATTTTCCATCCGCGCCCCGCGTTCACCCGCACCGAGAACACAATGACGTCACGTTTTTCGGGGGGCGGGTGGACATGGTGGTGGTGGATTGACACTCTAAATCGTCAAGACGACTGCCAACTACACAAGTAGTGTGTATGTAATTAGAAATTGCCAAAATTAGGAACGAACAAAGAGAATTTAATGCGATGTCAATAATAAAGTAAAGTTATTTCTGTTCCAAGTTGGAATGTGCAGATTTTCCACAATCTGTCAAAATTGTCAGCATCGTTTGAGGTTAACTTGTTTTTGCAGCATGTGCATTTGAACAAAAATGTGCATTGAACACGGTTGTTCGGAATTGAATAAAAATTTAAGCAAGGCTAGGAAATATTTCTATAGAATAGAAAGAGCTACAACCGAACACAGCATTTGATCGTTTTGTTTGCAATTAGCGCTAAAATTCAGGTAGATACCAAACAGGTAGCGAAACACAACAAGACAAAACACTTTTCAGGTAAAGATTCAATTTTTTCGTTTCTACACGGTGGAGTGAATATAAAGGTTAATCTCAACACGATCCTCCACTACTACTACACAGCATTGTTCGCAACCTTATCTCTTCTCCTTTATATTTATTTATAAAATAAAAATTTCGTGTGCGTTGTGTATGGATGGACGATGAAGAGAAGAAAAGTATAAAGTATACGTGCTCGCTGGCTGATGTTGCTCCGAGACCGTCTCGTCGCCTCCTCGTTTTTTATTTTCCATTCTTATTACTCTATTTATATGAGAGAATTATTTTTTGTTAGTACACATACTGTGTGTGTGAGAGCGGCGTTTGGGTCGTTGTCCTTATGAAATATCGTAAGAAGAATAAAACGCGGCAGCGGCAGCAAAACGCTCCGCTTTTAGCTCAAAAATTTTATCGCTCTGTCATTTCATTAATCTACAAGTTGTTGCCTGGCAACCGGATTCAAATCTTCTGTATCTTTGTCTAGCTAGCTCGCTCGGCCGTCGTCGTCTAACGTCCACCAAGGGAATATTGCGCTAATTAACGGATCTACTCTATCTGTGCCTACATAATGGGTTTATTTTTGTTTTGTTAGGTGGCCAAAGATAAAATACCACCGACTGCATCGATTTATGTAATTGCAAATATTTTAACTAGCTACGAAAATACTCATCGCAAATCCTTGAATCGTGCACGACAGATAAGGCTAATTTTCGTATAAATAATGATGATTCAGTGTGCGAGGCCCAACGCACACCGATACATACATACAAATTTTTATAATTAACATAACCTCAAATTGTAAGAACCAGTTAATATATAAAAAATGCTGCTCAAGGGGAAACTAATACGCAGCTGTTATAGAAATGGGGCAGGTGGCTGTGCATTTTATCAACATCTGCCGACCGTGTTGCAACGACGACAACAACACAAGACAGAGCAGAGCAGGAAAAAAAGGTTAACAATAAAAATTCACGTGTTGTGCTCTTGGTGGATATAACATTGGTAGGTGAGATGGGTGGTTAAGGCAGCGAGGAGCACTCACCATACGACGCCGAAGGCCCCATATCCAATCGGCCGATCCGGCTGGACCTGTTCCTGTGTGTGTGCGGGTGCGGCGGCATGCTGCGGATGATAGTATGGTTGGGCGGCATGGAGGCCGCCTTGTTGGGCGCCGGTGGTTGGGCCCGCCGCACCCTGCATCAGCGACATCGAAACGGACATCGAACCTCGCGAGTGGCGGCTAGGGCCGACCACAGCCATCAAATACTGCACCAGCTTACCACACGACACCAAACAGCGCTTTCCTTCCCAAACAATAGCCTACTTCAACATTTAATCACACAACACACACACAATACAACACCGTCACGTATGTCTATGATTAAGCACTTTTTCATTAACACACATTAAAAACAGAGATTGCGAATGCACCGAATTAGGCGACCTGGCACGTGCGAATGCGGATGATGCGTTAAAAGGGTGGCGATGGGTGGTGTGGTTGCAAAGTTATTGTTCGCTTGTTCGATTCTCTTTTGTTTGTTTCTAATTTGTGTGTCGCCTTGTGGTGGAGCGTTGTTGTTGCGATGCGCACCCTTTCAATGCTCAAAATGGACTGGCAGCCAGCGCACGGTTTGTCGATTTCGTTGTTTGATGCGCGCAGGTCGAATATGGCGCATGCGTACTTATCCCCCCATTTCTTTTAACATCAGCTGTTGTGCACTATTGTTAATAAATTAATTAATAATTAATAATAATATCAATACACATACGACGGATACGACGCATCGAATTATGGTCAAGAAGATTATTATTATTGTTTATGTAAATTTATTTAAATATCACCAGCAATCAGTAATAAATATCACGTTCACGTCTAGTATAACTTACAACCTCACGTTCTTTAGACAATTTACTTTTTTATTAATTGAAAGAAAAGTTAATTCGTTACTACAAATAATAATTTATTGAGTAAGCTAGCTGTTGAAATAAATTCAAAATCGCATTGTTTTGTTTATTTAAGCAAAATATTATTAGAGAAAATTGTGTGAATTAACCACACACGCGTGCTAATTATCATCTTTGATGATTATTGAAACAATGCTAATTAAAGGCTAATGTGTGATTAGTATTTTCATGCGTACGAGTCATGTTTGTCTTTGTGTTGATCGTTATTTTCGCATTTCTGGAGTTTCGATTGATTCATCATCGTTGTCGTCGTCGTCGCCTTTGTTTAATAGGAAATAAATATAAATCGCATGTTGTTGTTGTTTTTTTCATGAAACATGCGGCGAGGCGCGCACACAATGCAAAATTATCATCTTTGTATGTGCGAAGATAAATTTAGCGATGCGAGCGTTATTTTCGGTGTTGGGAATGACTATTTTGTGCTATTTTCGGTCGTTCGTTCGAAATATGACTATTCATAGAATAAATACGACACACAGGCACACGGACGGATGAGAAAAACAGAAAAAAGTAAGGTCATTGACAAGTTTTGCGTTTTGTCGGCGCGGCCCCGCGCTCTCTCTTGCCAGGTAAATACGAACCCCAAAATACTCGTTTTTCAGGTAAAAATCTTCGTGTTTCGCTACAAATATAATAATTTTATACATCTATCACACTACATCGTACAACCTTACAAGTCTACTAAATTAATTCCTGTGTATTTATGTACATCAAAATATTTACATGATATTTACATCCATAAATAATCAAATTTATGATAGTTCAAAGCCCGTATTGCAAGTAACCGCATAACGTAGCTTCTCTCTCAACGTGCTCTTCTTTTGATAGTTGGGCAACTTCAATAGATTGAAGCATGTCGACGAGGTGGGAAGCCGATTTAGCGGATCCTTTTTCCGAATCGTGAAGAAACCACGAATCACGCTACCTATTAATGTGATTAAATGCGTTATTATTACGCCTTGGTGTGCATTAATAATTTTTACCAATTGTATCGCCTGTATCCTCATCATCGCCGACTTCAACGCATCGGATGGAAAATGGCGGCTCTAAGTGCGCGAATCCAAGTAAAGGTGGCTTTGAGCAACTGGTCACAAACTAGAAAAGCAATAATATGTTTCAAATTTACGTTACATACAAATTATTAACATCAAACTTTATGCTGTTGAGTTGAAAAATTACTTTAACTTCGGTTTAACAAACGCGAAATTGATGCGCATTTATTAATTATTATCCCTATTATTATTATTGTAAATATTTTTTGATGATAGGTAGCAACTATTATATTAACATTTTTCTGTTAAAATTGTAGTCGATTTCCATGGAGAGGTACAGTTTAGAATAGAAGCAAATGCAGTTTAATTCCAAGAAAAATTATTTATTTTATTATGGAGTTTAAAACGAATAAATTTGTCGCATTTCAATTTCTTTATTTCAGAGTAGTATAAAAAAAACTACCAACGCTTAAAATGAAAGATATACGTATGTGAAGCTTATATTTACTTTAATGTCGGTTTAACAAACGCTAAACTGTTGCGCATTTATTAATTATTATCTGTATTATTATTGCAGAATTTTTTTTGATGATAGGTAGCAACTATTATATCAACATTTTTCTGTTAAAATGTTAGTCTATTTCCATGAAGAGGCGTAGTTTACAGTAGAAGCAAACGGTTTAATTCTAAGAAAAATTATTCATTTTATTATGGAGTTTAAAACGAATAAATTTGTCACATTTCAATTTCTTTATTCCAGAATAGTATATAAAAAAAACTACCAAGGCTTAAAATGAAAGATATACGTATGTGAAGCTTATATTATTTATATAAATAAAACGCACGTGCCAGAATCGATTTACAAACGCTCGTCCTTGCAATTTTTCTAAATTAATTAATATTATCCAATTCTGACATGCAATATTATTGCAATAATAAAATGTCAATTTTTTTATCACTAGTAATGTAAAGAAGTCAGTATTATAACAGATTATTATTTAAAGAATCATTTTTTAAGTTTGGTATACGTTTTAGCCTATTCAACCAGTACCGGTTTATCAATTTGACTGATTCTAGTAGTTTTATTTAGTAATGTATCAAAATCTCTAGAAACGGACACTACAAATGTGAATTCTTTCAAAAACACGATAATTTAATGCGGGCCTTAGACCATGACCGTTTTATCTTTATGAGTAAAATGACTTACAAACAGGACTTACAGGATGGTGTAGTCACATCGTAAGACCAATTGTTTAACAACTCTCTTTTCGACAAATTAAGGTATTAATTCGAATACAATGGTAAATCGAATTTAATGGAACTTCAAGGTTTGTCATACAAACATTAAGCAAAATGTAGAAAAGTAGATTATTTAAATTCAAATAATAAATTTTAAAAATCTAATGTTGTAGCAAAGCCCTTCAGTCATAAATAACCATGAATAAGTGTTGTTTATCACAATATTACTAAAATAATATTACGATAAACAAATTACAAGATTAAACAAGATTAAATGAATATTTATATTCCTTTAAATTATAGAAATCATCAATTTTCCTGAGAAGAGAAAGAGGTAATGAATTTTAGTTGGACGATAGGTTGGGCGACAACAATTACCATTCGAGCGATCGCCTAACCCTAACGCCGCCACTGAGTACCAATAATATTTGTTGCAGATATATATATGATCTAATTCAAAGAAGAATAAATCAAAGTTTTAACAAAAAAATCAGTTCTTGATTCTACCGTTATCTATCGCTAGTAATCAAGTGACTCTTCAAAAAGTCCACGAAAAAAATTCTGAATGTAAGTGCAAATACATGAAAAACAGCTGATAATTGCTGATCGCAAATAAAAATGTAGAATTCACAAAATTACGCATTTACTTGAGAAAAATAAAATTACTTTGTTGCCAACCCCACATACACATATATCTATTGTACTTTGAGATTGATAGAGTCGTATTATTTATCATCAATATTGCAAAAAATCAATACCTTGAGAAACATTGCCTTTTCATTCTCGGTGAAATCCTTATCGAGTATATCCCACAACCATCCAACGACGCGATGCGAATCATGAAAACCGCCATAATATTGTGTGTGTTTACGCAGATCGCGCAAATCCAGCGGCACATTATCGCCCGATATTAGACGTTGCAGCTGGAAATAAAAAGAAGGCAACAAACAATGATTGGATGTATTTCAAAAATTTCGATTTCGTTTATGCAGTACGCGCAGCGGCTAAGTGTATGCACGTTTTTGGCAAGCGCTCAAAACGCGAACGTAAAGGATGCCCATATATAGTCAGATCAAAACATTTTTTCCGCTTGTTTTTGTACACAAAGTAGTAAATGCAATAATCGTAATAAAAATCGGCTATTTTTATTTTTTAATAATCACATCGTAAAATGAGTTTTTTGCGCGCCGCTCGCAAAAGCAGGTAGCTGAAATGGCTGTAATAAAGACAACGTTTTTATTATCATCGCAACCAATTTAATCTTTGCCGCAAGTTTCGTTTTTAATTGTACTAGCTAGGGTATAATCAAGTTGTCTATGAATATAAATGACAAGTTGGCTATGAATTCGTAAACAAATTCACATTGTATCTGTTTAAATTACTAAGCGATTTCAAGCTTTTGTAATTTTCTTAATCTTATTTTCATAAATATCTGTAAGTTAAAATTGAGTTATACGACAAAAAGTGAATTATGTTTCCATTAGTAAATTGAATTCGAAAATTTTATACAAAATACAATTTTACGCCATCGTGGCAGAATAAATGCCGCCTGCTGTTGCTAGTAAACGCCAAAATCAATATTTTATATTAAACTGGCAAAATGATTGTTACCTCGGGCGTTGAAAAGAGTGATAACCAATCCGGATTAATTATCGAACGAAATCCGCGTATAAATGCAGCAGTTTGATCCTTAATTTGTACGTGCATACGAAAATGTGCGACTAGATGAATGTAATTTATTCTGAAAAAAACAACACGAACAAATATTAAAAACCGCACCGGAAAATTAACAACTTGGTAGATTGTACCTATTTTCATTAGTGACTGGAATTGCTTTACCACCTGGAATCAATTCGTGCGTAACCAATTTACCCATATTATCCTCATCGATGCTAAACGTTAAATCCAGCTCGGAAACATCACCTTTGTAATGTTTCACGTAGCTCAAACTGCGATAGACCTCAGCGTCCAACGATGGCAACTCATCGACGCAGCTATAGAGGGCTTGGGCTGTTTGTCCAAGCACCTGGCTCAGAAAGAAGCTGGCAAATGGTACATCTATAATAACAAAATATTATGTTAATTATAATTATAATGCTGCACTGTTTTTAGGTTTAGTGCATGGTTGGTTGCCTAACATACATATAGTCTATATAGTGAACTCTCTCTAAATCAGTCTTTGGGACGGGAATTTAAGTACCACGGAGTTGTTCTTTGGAATAGTTTATCTTAGAGGATGTATTAAATTATATGCTCTGTTTTAAGAGACCTTTTGATTAGTTTGATGTAAACGGCATTTTACCTTAGAAAATGTTTGACATAGACAGCTGTCGGCAACCGTTTGGCAATACGAACCACCAAATTCGTAATTTCAACTGCTACGGACAACAAACACAAGTTTATCAAATTTAAAAGCAATAATCTAATTTCTACAAATTTGTTTGTTGCTCCTTGCTTCATGCCCTTCTAGGCTTCCAAGATATTAGTTCAATTTAAACAACTTAATTTGTAAAGTGCTTCAAAATGATTTTTTTCTTTTTATTCATATCATTTTGTTAATAAGTGCGTTTCCGAATTAGAAAGAATCACTAAAATTATTTTATGAATCATTGGTTTACGGACCACTACTTGCCAACCGCTGACGTAGAGAGAATTCTTTGTACAGTGGTACCTCGGTTAACGAACTTAATTCGTTTCAAAATCACGCTCATTAACTGCAATATTCGTTAACCGAAGTTGGGATTAAAAACATCCTCTAGTCACTAGTGCAACTGTGGGCAACCTCTAGCCATTTGCTGCCCTCAAAAACCTTTAAGGCTGCGGTTACATTGGATCAGAATTCGTACGAAATTTTGTTCGTATGAATTTATACGAAATTAAACCGTACGAATTCGTACAAATTTTGATCCAATGTAACCGTAGCCTAATACGATCAGCGTAATAAAACTGTTTGGATTTTATCCAACTAATTTTTACATTTTTCGGCCATTTTTTTTATTAAAATCTCTTAAATGTATGAATTTTCTAACACTATTTTAAGAATATTAGGAAAATTGGTTATAAAAAAAGCAAAATTTGCGGGGAAATTTTTTTTATAAAATGTTGCAAAAAGTGTGCAAATCTGGCATTTTTAGATATTCCGAGTGATTTTAAGTGCGTTTTTCATCAAAATATCCTAATTTTGGCCTACAATTTCAAAAAGGTTGCCCACCGCTGTTCTAGTGTATGAGAACGATCTATTAAGCATAAATACTCATTATATACAGACCAAAAGAGTTCACTAACGGAATCTAGGCCCGCTAACCGATTTAAAAAAAAGATCTCACAACAAAAGTTCCTTAACCAAAAACTTCATTCGTTAACCGAGGTACCATTGTATATGTATTTTACTTGATATCAATACTAACCTACAACGATTCCTTCGTAGACAGCTTTCCCCAACATCCTGCCCACGAACTCAAACAGCTGTAAATGATTATCCTGCATATAAGATGTTGGCGATGGATATAATCTCTCATCACTTGTTGCCTTAAATAGATTCAACGCTGGATCGAAAACGCGTTTGATACTCTCCTCCAAAAACTCTTTGAAGACACCATCCTGATCAATTCCAGCTTCATCCAATCCCTGTTCGTTAATGAAACGCACCCGTATGACGCCTTTGAGTGCTTGCGATGGCAGTAACGCCAACTGTCTATAGCCGTCTTCAACGATACGCGTTCGGTGCACGGTAATTAGAGTGGATTGTGGCGATGCACATGCGGACTCAGTCAAGCCGAGCACGGTTTTCTCATTGGTGATATTTTTGCGGAAGAGACGGACGCGATCGTCGTGTGGAATGATGTGCGGCATGGCCTGAAGTAGTAATAACGGAGCGCGACGTCCCTTCTCTAAGTCGGCGATGAATGTCGAGATGCGTATGTCCTTTAGCAACCAATGGTTTTGTGGTGTGTACGAACGACGACAGTCACGGCGATACAGCACCATTAGTAGGGTGTGCAAAGATTGAAACAGACTATTTGTTGATAATGTTTTTAAATCTGCAATAACAATAAATTATTAGTATCATAGCTTATTGAAATTAAATTTAAATTTTTACCAAATAAATTGCCTAGCACTGCTTTGTACAGAAATACATTCAAAAAATTCGACATGATGATGAAGTCGTTCAGCTTGAATTGCTCTTGTTGCTCATACATTTCCATATCGTCTAAGATCGTAACGTAATGAGTCATACAATCAGCAATTAACTGCAGCATTTGAAATTCGGGCGCTGTACATTTCGTATTGATCGCCAAGTGGTCGAGAAATGTTCGAAGTCCGCAATTCGGCCCCAACGAGCACAAAAACAGCCAAAGATTGTGTAGCACACCATCTTGATAGCACAAACCTTCAACCAAGCGTTAATTATTCACAAAATTGTAATTATTTGTAATAGGGGGTATACCTGTTAGAATGTCTAATTTTAGCTGATTTAATGTATTCAAAGCGGTATGATACATAGAACATACTAATACCACGCGATGCACCTCCGGGCTGCCTAGCGTACGATACGTTTTCTGCGTGTTGGCGCGATTGCTTCGCGATTCAAGCGCCTTTTTAATAAAATTCGTGCCGCTGAAATGACTATTGTGTATTGGTGATAGGCTTACAGTGGGTGGTTCAACGCCTTCAACCATTGTTCCCAAAAAATCACCTATATAACAATGTAACAATTATTAATTGTAAATATTGCATCTTTCAATAAAGACAATCGATCTTTAAATGTAAATAAAATAAATTATGTGTGACATATCCACACAATTTTATTTAATTTGATAGCAAATGTTATGGTAATTTTAAATATAATAACGCTTTCTTGGTGATATGTATTCTCGATTTTTACATCTCGATGTAAATTTGTTATTTTAATATCCTATTTGCCACCTAAGTTAGGTTGAATTTGTTCTATTGCTTATTTCATACATTAACTAAAGGCTATACCTGTCGTTTGTTCCCATCCCTTCCGTCTCAATAAAAAGCTTATTGGAAAAAATGTCGTTCGTTTTTATCGAAGATAGCGACTTCATTTAAAAAAGCAAAATAAAATTAAATAACTTACACAGGCCTCTATAAAGCCCTTTTTCATGCCATAATTGAGATGAAGTGTAAAATGCCAACCAATTTTGACATTTTTTACATTAAGTACTATATTGGCACTAAAAAGGGTTTTTCAGAAGTTAATTTTGTTTGTTGTAATGAAATCGATATTTTAAATAATAAGGTCCAAATCCGTCAAAAACGAACGGGAGTTTTTCACATAAGCTTCACATGTAAAAGCACACGAAATCGGAAGTTCCAGCCTTATAAGAATAAATTGAATTTATTATAAAAATAAACAATAATTCAAATTTCAAAAATATCATACATTATTTTCCATTAAATGAGATTCAGTGACCATTTCATTTTTCCGTCGCGCGTCATAAAGCCCCCAAATCTATTGCATTGAATATTATTATTAAAAATGTACGATTTTTGTGAAAATTAAATAGTCAATATATCAAAAGTAAATGGAAGCAAATATTGTCCAATTTAGATGATAAATTCCTAGTACCTTGCATTTTAAAGACATAGTCCATCAAGAAAACTCGCGGCTGACATTTAAACGATATCACAAATTTAAAATTAACCATAAAATATGCTTTCATTTAAAAAATGTGGATCTCACATGTAACTCATTTTAATTACACATTTAAATATCGAGCGAGCGTCCTCATTTAAAGATCATAAATAGAACACTAACCCAGCAACAAGGAGATGATTTGTGAATTCCATAAAATGTGCAGCTGAGTTTTGACGTGAGGCATTGCAGCATGTAATGCGGGATCCATTGGCTGCGCAAACCATCCGAGAACCGGGTGCCAATGCGTTAAGTTCGATTGCTTGCTCACAACATAGTTCTGGCAGCTTTCTAGCAAACCAGTCACAACCACCTGAATGAATGTGCAATTTTTTTGAATAGTCACAAGAAATATGATGTAATGCTTACAGTAAATGTTGGAAAACTAAGCTCCTTTAAGATAGTCTCGCGTACCGAATAGCCCAATTGCAACAAATTTGCCAGAAGGCATAATGCATAATTTCCCTCCAATGTATTAAAGACAATTCTCATCGATTGCTGGCTCGATAGCAATTCTAAGCTTTTCGAAAATATTCGGTGTTGATTCAGTAGTACCAAGCTCTAGAAAATTCAAATGAATTAATCATAAATTGATTCTGGAAAATCTATATTACTTCAGGTGTACACGCCTCCAAATGTTGCACCAAACCAGGTACAGATAGAATGTGAATCAGAAACATCGTCATCAGTTTATCGGAGAATTGCGATGAAATTAGTGGACGCAGTGATAGCGTTAAAATTGCAGACAAGGATACATTCTTCAATGATATCTTTATACGACCCAGCCCCTTCAGAAGTAAATTCTACAAAATCATTCAAATTAAAAATAAATTGATTAATCTGTTTTGGGTCAAATCACCTTCAATGTCAAATAAAATCCTTTATGAAAAAGTTGTCCCATCAAATTCGCACAAAGCTGATTCATTCCCGGCAGCAACATTTCCATATTCTTGTGCCGCAAAATCGCCCATGTCTTTGTTCCTGTGAATGATACCAAAAAATGCAGCAAAATTAGTATAATTTTGGTATCGTTCGCAAATTCTGGTCGCAATTCTTCTAAATAGATACAGCACTTCCATAGTAAGTGATTCATCAGCGAAATCCATTTCAAAACATACTGTTTGTTTAGTGCTACTCCAACATAGCTGAATTTCGGCGAATCGCTCTCTAATGTAGCTATCAAGTAGCGACATAATTTGTAAAACCGCTCCTTATCGCGTTCCTGTTTCCATACGATGAGAAAACGATAGGTGGTATGATAAACATCCAACGCAGACTTATAATTCACACTGGTGGCAGCTTCGTCAATCTCTGGAATGAGTTCATCGAATTCGCATCTACAATAAAGTGTATGAGTATTGTTCCCGTAAAGAGTAAATATTTAGCTTACAATATTCGATTTTGGAAATGGATTTGCGCTAGCCACCGTCGTATATTCGCTTGAATAATGATCGCAGCAGCATCTTTGCGCTTTTCTAGCGCACGTTCCTCCCGTGCCGCTTTCGTTTGCTCCAAGAAATTGCCACGCTGATTTTCAGTCTTGTGAAACATCTCACCACTGGCACGTTGCTACAATTACATGTTGCATTGCTTCAATTTGATGAATTTAGCTAAAAACGAAAGAAAAATTCGTGATGATGTTTTGGGTCGAATGTGACAGTTAATGTGAATAACAAAAACATCAATTCATTCGTTCTGCCTTTATCTAATAGATGTAGCTGCTGAATGCATTGATGTGCATTGATTTTAAGCCCCTAGAAAATATTTACAACTATTGGAAACATTACCTATTAATGTTATTAAACTATCTGTGTGCGATTAATTAAAAAACAAGGCAATAATTCTATTTTGTTGATAAGTAGATGTCGTGCAAGTCGCTACACAATGTCGCTTTATACCGCGTGCATTCAGAAATCAGCTGTTCAATGCTGCAGAACCTTGATAGTTAGAAGTTGTACAAGAATGGCAAAAGCAACGTGGCAAGCGGAAAAAGAGAGGTATCTGTCGATGCCGGTCGATGAGAAGCGCAAATTGTATACTGGTAAAATTACGCAGTTAAGCGAAGTGAAAACCTGGGCGCAATACGCGAAAGAAAGTAAATCATTAGCGAAAGAAATTCAGCGCAGCGCCGATTGTAAAATTGATGCCAGTTTGAATTCGATTCTAGCTGAGAAAGTTTCAATCTTTCGTGGCGATATCACTAAATTAGAGGTTTGTAATGAGAGTATGTTTAGAGTACATTTAACTTACCGGTAATTTCTTTCACCAGGTAGATGCTATTGTAAATGCCGCCAATTCCTCTTTACTTGGTGGTGGTGGCGTAGACGGCGCGATCCATAGAGCAGCCGGTGAATTTCTTCTACAAGAAAACAAAACCCTTGGTGGTTGTGATGCAGGCGAAGCTAAAATTAGCGGCGCTTATAAACTACCTGCAAAATGTATACACTATTGCTTTATTATCTGATACTCGTTACAATTTATTGGTTTTTATAGATGTGATACCAACTGTGGGCCCACAAGGTGAGAAGCCCGGCCTTTTACGCAACTGCTATAAAAATTGTATGGAAATAGCGTTCGATAAAAAGCTTAAATCGATTGCTTTTCCATGCATCTCGACCGGAATTTATGGCTATCCGAACGAATCGGCCGCCCATGTTGCGGCGAAGGAGATTCGCACACAATTGGAAAAGCATCATATCGACTTCGAGCGTGTGATATTTTGCATATTTTTAGACATCGATCTAAACATCTACGAAGGCATACTTCAAACCTACTTTCCATTAAAATAGTTGATTATTAACTTGTTATACAGTTTTAAATATTTGTTATACTGCGCTTGAATAAATTTGATATTAAATTANTTGAAAAATTAAAAAAAAAACTGCTATTGGATTATAATCCAATTTTTGTGCTCAGTTTGATATCGATGTAAAAATCTATGAAGGCATATTTCAATCCTACTTTCTATTAAAATAGTTGAATTAACTTGTTATACAGTTTTTAATATTTGTTATACTGCGCTTGAATAAATTTGATATTAAATTGAGTCATTTGAAATTAAAATACCGTAAAAAAGTATATATAATAATTATATTTAGATTATTTATCGCTATATTTTCTTTTAGGCAGTTTATAAGAATTAAAATTGGACCTAGTTATGCAACAAGCAACTACGCGACGTTTCCCGCCAAAATAACATTTTAATCCTATTTGTTTCTCTCAAGTGTTTCAATTCACAGACTTGTTAACATAATGCAAATATGTTATTTTTAAATCTAAATTAAGTGGCTTCCCTTTAATCACCCACACAGCCGGAAACTTTGCACAGTTCTCCTGAAATATTTGGTTTGCGTCGCTTGGTCGATGTTGCATAACTAGGCTCAATTAAGAACTAAGAATGAAAGTTAATAGCATTTTATTGATACCATAAAATATCTAGCGCGACCGCAAAATATTGCAATGGGAATTCTGGGTTAGCAAGGGTTAAAGTCAATGATAGGAAAAACCCAGATAGTAAATACATAAATCAATAATCACCTGATAATGTCATAATGCTTTCTCTGTTCGATAACATTTGAATATTTATTTTTTGTCTCAAAATAATAGATACTACTATACAGTTAGGATCTAATTATTTACTCTAAGCTACCTATATACTATAACTGAAATGATATAGTTTATAGTAGATATGTTAGTGTGAAAGTGTGAAATTGGAGAATGCCGACATGCAGAAAATATTTCGTTGAAAGACCAAATATTTGGTTATATTTATATAGATTTCGACTATCATTGGTATATCTCGAAAAACACAGACATACTATTGAGAAAGTTGAAAACCATTAAATAAATTAACCGAATCTAAACTATAAAGTAAAAGTAAGAAACTTCAAAATCTATATGTTACTGATTAACGAAATTATTTTTCCGGTTTATGCCATCAGGCAAGTTCGGATAATAATGCCATTTTTTAAACGCATTACAATTCTGTCAAAGAGCCTAGTATGTATTTTTTAAGAAAATCCACATATTTTTTACACTGCCTTGCATTACGACAGAGGCCCGAAAAGACTTTTATTCAATATTCACCTTCAATATCTGGTGAATGTTGACATTTGCCAGGACACGTCTGAAATAAGAATATTTAGCAAATATTTTGAACATACTATAAGAGACTGTGTGTATGTCAACATTCTCCAATTTTCGGCCTTTCACAGTAACAGATACACTATAAACATAACTTTCTAACGCATTTTGCTCGCTTATGCGTCCACAAATTTCAAATTATGGGATTTAGATGTATTTATTTCCTTTCGAACTCATAGATTTATCTAAACATGTGATAAAACCACGTCAACCTTTGAATAATTTATTGGATTTATTGATTAGGGTCCAATTACCACGAAGCAGGCAATTAATGCACCCTCTCGAGACCCGCAAACGTTTCCAGATAAAAAATATTTTGCAAAATTTGTATAAAAGTTAACAAAAAACAGAAAATGGAAAAAATAATGTTACAATTAACTTAAAAGAATATAAAATATACAAATAACAAAACGTGGATGTTGAAAAATAAAATTTATGTATACAGAATTTAAAGAAAGAAAATGCAATTCTTGTACATACAGGAAATATTATAAGAGAGCTATCAAACTTTAGAAATTAGAGTATTATTTGTAGAAAATCAGTATCATATTGTATTATGCGAGTTACATTGTTTGTATGAATCATATATCTATTTTTACTTTTCAAATCAAAATTATTATTGTTAGTTTATATTCGCATTTGAAGTAATACAAAATTTGAAAAGGGTCGCGTAAATACAGTTTAGATTTATATCCGTGTATATCTAAATTAGGCCCTTCAAATAGGAAATATTACAGAATACAACAAGACGAAGAAATGATTTTAAATTAACTTTTTGTATTCGACGCATTAGAAAGCGGTAATTTTGATTTCAACGATGCGTCTTAT